>VXAA01005755.1:299519-338717 GCA_013399115.1 Anseranas semipalmata
TTTTTTTTTTTTTTGCTATTTGCCGTGTATTTCATTTCTAACATAAGACTTAAATTGTGTTACTTCATGCCATGTAAACATAAATGAGGCTTGCTGTGCCTTTTACCTTGTGGAAAGATTTCTCGGTTAGCGTCTGATATGCCTCATATCCACATACTTAAGAATGAAGAAATATCTAATGCCACAAGTATAGGAGAAGAAATTGTTCAGGTGTTCCTTTCAAGAAAAAGTATTTATGGAACCTGGTGGCTCCACCAAAATAAGCAAACAGGATTTCTTACCTGCACAGGTATCTTGGGGGGTTTGGGAGGTCTTTAACCATGTAACACTCTCCCCCATTTACACAGAAGGCTTTCTGCTTTATGTCACATTTCGTGAGATGACTTGTCCCAGTTGTAGATGTGGAAGTGGCTAGAAAAGACAAGAGTGAAAATACAGATCAGAATGGCTTAAGCTTTTTTTGCTGTCTGGTAAGTGTACTGGGATGTAAGGGAAGATGTAAGGCCAGGGAGAATCTGGCATGTCTAGTGAGTTCTCTATCTGCTGCCACTACAAGTATGAATTATTTGATACCATTTTTTGTTGACTGACACACAAAGTGCATACCTCAGAGAGATACTATCCCACAACCAGCCTAGAAGGAAGGCAATATTTCTCTAGCTCCAGTCTATCATGCAACCTTAAACTTCTGCAACACTCAGGTATATTTCATTAAATCAAGCCGTGTGACTGATACACAGTTAATTAAATTGTGTTAATCATTCAAGTGATTTTGGGGTGTGAGATTCACTACAGACTGTTGAACTCTGACTGCGTTGTTGATATAGCACCCAATAAAATGAGGCCCTGGATGAAGTTTCTTCCTAGTATTACCTCGAAGTAGATGTTTTCCAGTGGAGCTTAACCTGTGGCCCAACACTGAACCAACCCCTTCAGACTGAATCCCTCTGTCCTGCCCTTGCATTTTCCCAGAGGACAGGTAGACTGGCTGAATGCCTTGTGGCTCTTCCTCTGCTTACAGATGGCCTGGCACAGAGCTGTTGCTGCTCTGGCTTGACTCTGTACAAGGCAGGGAGAGGGCATGGGGCTGGAGGCATTGTCCTTTCCTGTGCATATATGATTGCCACCATTTTGTCCGCAGGAGACCTTGAACTGGAGGCCAGCCTAGCTACTCCTGCAGATGGGCTCATCTGCCTGAATTTACAACAGTTCTGTGCCACCAATGCTGTTAGACATCATTAGTTGTCTAACTTGCCATTAAATGAAAGTATCTTTGTGCCCGCAGCATTTCTTACCTTGCTGCCTTCTGTATTTAGGGAATATGTAGGGCACACAGGAACAGGGTTTGGTAAAGCAACATTTAAGGCTAACAGTGTAAGATGAGAAATCATGTTCTTAGGATTTGCTGATGCAGTGTCTGGCAAGGAAAGGAATATGTCTTGGCCAAAGGGAGCAGTACTGTCTGAGACAGATTGCTCAAAAAGTCACTCTGTCCCTGTTGCAGTCATTGCTGGTAACTTCTGGTGTGAGATTAATCTACCTGAGGTTGCCCTAAACCAGCTAACAGCTGCAGGGATGATGAGGAGGTGGCGTTACATGCTCAGCTCCTCACCCTGCTCTGTGGCTGCAGAACCGCCTCTGTGAGCCATGTTAAACGTAACTTAGGCATGTACCTGCCAGGCTGCAGTTGCAGACCCAAATTACAACCGCTAGTGCAGTAACCCCATAGTCTGGATACATTTTGCTCTAAATATTTTGCTCCAAATACTGCCAAAACAGGGTGGGCATGCTTCAAGCCTGGATACTAGTCAGTCCCCAGCTCAGGAACAACACCACTGACGTGCTGTGTGACCTCTGGCAAGTCATTCAAGGTAGACTCACTTTGCTTGACTTTGTCTAAAACTTAGTTGTAAGTTTTAGTTGTAAGACCCCCTCTACAGCCCACAGAAAGCTACTCACCTTATCTTCCCAATGGATGGGATAAACACCCCCTTTGATTGTGTCTGTCTGTCCACATTAACTGCACAGCAAGCTTAAACCCTTGAGAATATGCCCTAATTTTTAAATAGCTATAACTAACTGCAGTGACTGCCTGCCCCCTGCAAAAGGTGGAGGTGGTTTCTATATGGGCCTTGTTTAGCTATGTCCAGACCTACAGAAGTAAGAAATTTTCTTACAGAGCTAAACAAATCCCAGTATTTTTTCTTTCTCTTTCTTTTCTCTTCTCTCTCTCTTTTTCTTTCCTTTTTTTTTTCTTCTTCTTTTTTTTTTTTTTTTCTGAAAGATAGCTTCTGCCCTGAGGTGGAACAACTGTTTCATCTACTAACTGATTCCACTGGAGTTGACTAGAAAGCTGGAAATACCTACACAAAAGTTGTCTGATAGTCGAAGCCTTTTCTAACACGAAAGCACCCAAGGGGCATGTTTATACTAGGCGATGCATGACTTTCTACCATTTGCTGCACACACTGAATCCAAAGAAAACATGCTTTTAGCAGATCAGCTATTAACAAATACCACTTACACATTTTGAACTTTTTTTTTTTTTTCTGAGAATAAGGATGAAGTAGTCCCTGTCACATTTGATTTTCATATGTTTCTCATCATCTTCCAAGTAAAACTGCATTTTTAGAACTCAGCAGTTGGGCTAATGGGCCACCTTGCTTCACACCATTTTTTGAATGGTTTAGCTATCTTGTTTCAATGAGAGATGAGATAGTTCCTGGTATATTTAAGTTCCCCCCTATGGTTCCATCAAAAACCTATCTGCCTATACAGCTAATGTCTCTCACACCCCTTCCCTAATTTGCCATCCATCACCAGCATGACAACTTCTTTTTCTTACTTCCATGATGCCTTGTTTGCATGGGGTGCTTTCCTCCAAGAGGCTGACAGTGCTCCAAAAAGCACTGCTGTGACCTCTTCTGAAACTCAAGCTCCCCCTGCTTCTCACTGTTGCATCCACCCATTGTGTCATGTCTCATCAGATCCTGATTGTGACTGGGGCCTCTAAGTGCTAATGAAATGCAAACATAGAGTACTAATTCCTCGAAATAACAAATTCCTTTCTCCTGGCTCCTCAAAGCATGATGTATAACCTCTCAGACCAGGATAAATTTATGCCTTGTCTAGAGGCAGGAAAAGGGGTCATGTTTTAAAAGTAGTCTGACACTTTTTCAACAAGCCTGGGTTGAAACAGGGCTTTGCACCCAATGTTGACAAAAGGCTGACCAATAGATTGGCATCAGCTCAGCGGTGAAGGGTCGTCTACGCCTGATGTCAGTGGGTTGACCACCATCCTTGACACGAATCTTAGGATGGGAGATTTGCCTTGTGCCTTTCCTTCTTCACTGGCTTAAAAGGAACCTGGGTTATTAGCTCAGAGGAGATGCCTGACATGACAGGATATGGCATAACATGACTTCAAATATGATAACACCTGGCTGAGTGAATCCCATTAGTATAGTAAGACACATTATGAAGCATTTGTGAGTTTTAACAGGTAAACTCACTTTTAAGCTTATCCCTACTGATAGCCTATCCACAACTATGTCCTTTTACCTCATTAAAAGACTTCATTCTGCAAGAGAGACAAGCACTCTGTGGATGTCCTTGAGCTCAGAAAGCTAATGCATTAATTTGGGAGGGAAAAAAAAAAAAAAAAAGCAATATTGTCTGTGGTGTTTCTGCCAAAAAAACATATTGCTGCCCTGCTGGCTAATGGAATGTTTTAAATTGGATTATGAAGGTAGATATAGTAGCAAGTGGGCTCATAGCTATCTATAATTGTTTTCATCATCTTGCTTACTGCTTTTTCTTTAAGCAGCAGTTCAATCAAAAGCAGATCACGGTGGAGTTTCAAAGTAACAGTTATTTCCCAGCTGATGTAAGTGAGCTTTGGATAGCAGCAATTGCTCTGAACTGATTAGTAGAGATGGGAATAATCTGCAGTTCTCAGAGAAATCCCATGAAATAAGGGCTTTACACGTATTTGTGAGGAGTGCCTCTATCCTTCATTTTTGGCATTATGTGTTCAAAACCATTGTATAAATCTTGCACGATAATTTTTTCTGCGTTACTGATCCACTGGCACTGCAGTCCCAATCTGATTGAGCTTTGTAACTGCATGGGGTGAAAGGAGGAAAAAAGTCCCTGGGGAGTTAATTCTAGTATTAGTTTTTCTTTGCAAAGGATGCACAGTTTTTATGGCATAAAGCCGGTATTCAGTGTATGCACTGTAAGTCTATTTTGCAAATTAAATACAAGAAACACTAACTGTGGTTTTGGGTTTCACTTAAAGCCACATAACGGAAGAAATGTGGTGTTTGGGAGCAGGTGTTCATCAGAGCCCATTCCATACAGCCCATAACTAGCCCTAAAAGACTGGATTTCCATAGTTCTCTAGCAGACAGGGGCTTGGAGGATGTATAGTGGGAATGACCAGCAGGGGTGAGGTAAAGCACAGCTGTAGACCATGTATCTCTGTGTTGTTCTTTATCCACCTAGCCAAAATTCATACCTCCTTTCTCTTCTGTAATGTTTCTTTCAGCTATACAAGCACAAGCTAGCAAAGCTGGTATGTTCTACAGTCCTATACCAAACCCCTAGCTTACTGAAAGGTTAAATTACATGCTATAATGAAATTTGAAAATGTCATGCATAAGATAACATCTGAAAAAGCTACATAGTCTTTTTTTTTTTTTTTTCCTGAATGAAGAAATGCCACACTTAAAAGCAACTGCAGGCAGTATGAATAAAGTCACCACTAATGCAAATATTCACCTGGCAGTGAGGAACATTGAGATCCGTTCCCATCTAAGGGAACTACCCAAAGCCTTCAAGAAAAAGAGAAATAGCTACAACTTCTTTCAAAAACCACTCTCTGAAACACGAATTTATGCTGTACAACTACCTCAGGACTATTTTGCATCAGGCAGACACTACTTCACATAATTCTGAGCTTACCTGGCAGATCTCTGACCCGTTTTTGTCCTGAAACAGAGAAATGCATTCTCTTTCTCTCTCTCGCTTTCCAAGGACCCCCTCTGAAGTACAGTGGCTACAGCAGTGGGACTCCCAGGCTTAGACTCCGGAAGGAGTCCTAAGGTATCTCTGAGTATAGACTGAGAGGGAACAGCTTTGCAACCTAAATAGAAGAGTATCCGTGCCTCCTTGAATTGAGTTTCTGCAAAGCTAGTACAAAATCAGAGGACACACTCAGAGCCCTGCAAGGTGACAAATAAGATGCTTATGACCAAAGGAAGACAAAGTCAAGTGGCAGCTGCAGGACAAAGGAAAGTTTGCTATTCTCATGGGAAGGGCACTTACGAGACGTAAATGTGCCTCCTCATTCGACTGTAGACAGAGACCTTTCCAGTCTCCTTTTGTGAACAAAAAGAGCAGATTACTGGAGAGGATCAAAACAAATACTTCTGCTTATCCCTGTTTTCTGAAATTAAGGGTTGAGCAAAGCCTGTTTATAGCTCATACCAATGAAAGAAGAAGGGACCTGCATGGAATGAGGAAGGGACAGGCAGAGAGAAGGAGGGTAAGAGAGAGCGCACACAGGTGAGCATGCAAGCTACCTTTAGGGTGACAAAGTGTGTGTCCCCAGAAGAAAGCCAGCTTTATGAATCCACATTCCCTCACTCGAACCTCATTTGTTTCATTAAAAGCACCATATAATTCCCTCTTGACTTGCTGATGGGCAGTTTAAAAATGTCCAGCCTTGATCTGCAGGATAGATTGATTTCCTGTGTAACCTTGGCTGTCACATTTAATCCCTCTATGTCTCAGTTAAACATCTACATTTTCTTCCCATTGAGTACTGGGCCTCTTCACTTACTTCAACATCCCTGATGAGCCCGACTTGCAAAGTGTGGAGAGGTACCTGCATCTGCAGAAAAGCTCTGCATTTCTGTACTGCACTGAATGAGGAAAACTGCTAGGTCCAGCATAACTGTGGGTAGCAAAAACTATATGGGTGACTTCAAAGAACAGAAGCCAAAAACTGAGACTATTGCAACACTAGCTTCTACCTGAACAGAGCAGAATTTCCATTTTACCAAGCATGTAGATGGACATGTTTCATGTCCTTACTCTGGTTGCAGAGCTGGAGCTGCATCCATGTAGCTCCGAACATATCAAAGGTTTAAAAAACCACCACCACCATCAATGAAAGAAACTCAGGGAAAAAATCCCAAATCTATATAGGAGGCATTTCTGGTCCATTTCATAAGACTGCTCAGAATTTTTCGCATTGCTTTGGTGAGGTAATACAGTAAACTGGCTTCACAATAACAGTCACTAAAACAGATTCCTGGGACCTTCAAATGAGATCATTTAAGGAGCCTGTTGTTTTGCCAGAAGCTGGAATTGAGCGCTTACAAGTTAGGGGAATTACTCTCTGGCCTTCAGACAATGCTTTCTTACTCTGGCACTATCTCTATAAAGATCAGGGCCAGCAAGAAGGAAACAGGAAATCACTGGGTCTGCAAGATAGAAACTTCAGGAAAGACTGAGAGCACATAAACTCTTGCTGAACCGCAGCAGTGTGTCCCTCTTCCTTCTATGCGTCCTGACACAGACTCAGCAGCGGCTTCCCCTCATGAATCCAAGCTTAGCAAAGCAAAGCAAAGAAAAAAAAAAAAAAAAAGGAAAAGAAAAAACATAAAAACAAAAGGCAGACACTTAGTTCACTGCACCAGATCGCTTCCTCACTGATAGGCCAACAGACTGACCCAGTTGGCAGGCGCGCGACAGCAAGACCTGCACAGCATCTGGCTCACCACAGAGGGTCGAGAGGTGAGACACTCTAAAGGCAGCCTGACCAGGAAAAATTTTTGTTTGCTTCACTTAGTTTTGAGCGGGGACAAAAGGTGGATGGGGACACACACAACTCACAAGTTGTCAGTGAGGAAATGCAATTACTGCTCCGAACAAACGCATCAGGTGGGACATGAGTTCATCCCTCCTAGCAACTGCTTGTGCACATTACATTTTTTTTTAGAAAAAGGGAGGAAATGTGAGTTGTGGAAGAGAGCAAGGATGCACGGAGAGACCTGGTTGAAATTGGACTTCCAGACAAGGCATACTTTCCCACTGCCATGAAGGATGTCAGCTTGCACCTTTGGGCGATGTGATAAGTGTCTGCAAGAGGTCTGGAAGGGCCTTCAAAAAACATTCCCCACCCAGGGAGGGGAGACGTGAGTCGCATGACAGGAGGCAGTGACACGCTAAAGGGTCCCAAGAGGAAAATGTGTGTGTGGCGGGGAGGGGCAGCTAAAATGGAAAGAAAGAGGACGCAGAGGAAATGTGAGTAGAAGGAACCAGTGGGGGAAAAACAGGCCTAAAAACAGGAATGCCGACCTGACAGCCAGATAGGGAAGGGTCTTTACTATCGGGGGACTCCCAAACAACCTTGAAAATGCCAGGAATGGGCGGGAGGGTCTGCAAACTTAGAGACCTTAGATTAAAGCAGACAGCAGATAAGGAGCTGAATGCAAATGTCACAACAGGGAATTTTGTCCAATATGGAGGCCTTTGCTGAACTGGAGAACATCCCACCATGAAGAAAAGCCTGGGTGGCCAACAAACTGTACCAAAATAGTCCTGGCTCATCTTGCCTCTGAGGCTGCACCCTGCTCTTCTCCATGCTCTCCGTGCAACAAGGTTAGGTAAGTAACTCATTGGGCTGGAGATTCAGGACAGCTTCATGAACTTCCTTGGGCATGCATTGCCTGTGCCTTAGGGGTACCAGGGAAACAAATGCAAATACACTCTTACATATTATTTTATATTCCATGGAAAATGCTTGTTTGCTTGCATCATGCATGACAGCAGTAATCCATGGAAAACCAAATGATCCCATGAAAATGTGGTGAGTTTGGAGCAGCATTTCTCCTCTCTTATAAGGAGGCAGTGTTCATCTGTGAGGGGCCAGGTAAGGGGTTGGGGGAAATAGTTGGCACCTCTCCTTCCCAAATAAGCAGATTATTTCATACCGGGTGAGGAACAGACATCAAAGATACAGAGATACTGACCTAATACAGAGGCTGGTAGGAAAATGAACTGGGTTTGAACTGGTAAACCAGAGAACTTGAGCTCTTTTCTCAAGTCTCAAATGCCCTGATTCTGCAAGGCAGTGTGGTGAGTACCCTAACATGAACAGCATCATTTCTACTTTCACCAGACAAGTGTACTCAAATAATTTTAACTCAAGGTTTTTAATTAAAAAAATGAAAAATGAAAAAGAAGAATCTTGACAGAAACAAAAGGACAGACACAAAAAGACTAACAAGATTATTAAGACAGATCACTGTCCTTCAAAGAACTGTCCAGAGAGAAATTATTACACTATCCTATGGCCTGCAAGCTGCCCAAATCTAACTGCAGGTTTGGCAGGGCATAAACTCCTCGAGGCAGCCAGTACAACTGCGCACACAGTGATGTTCCTGCCTTGGGATGCAAAATACGGACTTTTTCCTTCTCCAGTCCATGTCTGACACTGTCTGTGAGGGTCAGTCATGGGGTTCATCAATGCTGTAAACCACATTCAATCACTAAAATAAAAAAAAGAAGAAAATCTAACCCTCTTTAGTTAGTCCCAGCTCAAGTAGCAGGGCTGTCTTCCTGCTCCTGAAAGTTACTGTGGCAGAGGATTTTACTACAGGTTCCACCTGGCACCATCGAGTTTGCCTTGATGGGTACGTGGTGATACTGACATATCTATTTCCTTATCACACTGAGTATTGAAATACTTCTATCCCATTAGAACATGGTGAGTCAAAATCTGTTCTTGTTCCTCTTTTCACTGAAGGATTTTTCTTATTAATTCCAAGTGTTGCAATTATCTGCAGATAAGTGCACCATCTCTTCACTTCTTTAGTGCTATCTGCTCATAGAGATGAAGGGATTGTAAAGTCTATTCAGCAGCTTATGAAAAGAATCACGCAAGCTTTCAAGCACAAATGACGTTTCATACAAAGTCAACTTGATACTTCTGTATTGTCAGGAACCCTACTTCAGGAAAGCATTTCAGCAAGAACATAGCTAAAACTGAGCATATAAGTTCACCCAAATTCAAGAAAGCACTCAGGTGCCTGCTTAATTTAAAGTTGCATTGTCTTCCATGCTTTTTATTGATGTCTTTAAAAAGTCTCACTGAAGTAGAATGGATTTCAGCACAGTGCCTTAAGTGTACAGCCTTGCTGAAAGCAAAACTCGCCCACTAAAATATACCAGGTTAAACAGGTTTGCAAAAGGGATCTGTGTCTGCAACCTTTGCCTGAGTATTCTAAATGTCCAGTCCAAGATTCCTGGGCAGGCATTAATCTGTCTTCTGTTGTGTACTTTGCAGTGAAAAACATTTACCAGTTTACTAATTCCAGAATGAATCATGCTTTAATTGATTTTGAAACCTACCTTCAAAGTCATTAAGGGTATGTCCTCATCCCAGCCCCCAACCCCCAGCCCCTGGGCTGGCCCTGAGGCAGTGATAGTTCAGTCTCTAACCAGCCTGAGGCCCCCACGTGGTGAGGAACAGCAAAGCAGGGATTGGCTCTTCCCATGTAACAGTAGTTCTTGGGACACCCTTTGAAATACAGATTAGTATAGAAATATGCCTCCATTTCTGAGTCAAAGATACGGCAAACGCAACATCTCTCAGAAAACACAAAAGGTTTCTCATAGGTTGCCAAGTATCTCCTAGATATTTACGATAAGAAAGCATTATTAGAAAGGGCCTCCAATAGAATAAGCAGGTATGGTGGATAAGTAGAGAACAAGAATGCTTATCAAAGACAGCTCAAATTTATTTGTCAGATTACTTAATCTCCAGCAGAGATTTCCAAGGCCTCAGACTTTTTTTAAAGGTGCTTTACAATACAAAACAAGTTCTGAGATACAACCAGCATAAAAGACAACTTGTTCTCTAGATGTTCAAACTTACTCCTTAGATTTGAAATGAACCATTCCCTTTGGAAAAAGGTATAAGAAGCTGTTAGAAAGGGCTGGTGGGTCTGTTATGTAGGTTGTGCTAGAGGAGTCAGCCTCCTGCTCTGTTTTGGAGTTGCCCACTGACACCAAGGAGAAAAGTCTTCTGTGGGTGGGTGCACAGGGAAATTACCACTCTGCTACCCACCAACACAGTCAAGGCATCTGCCTTTTCTCAAAAACACATTTCCCTGCTTGGAATTTCTCTTTCCAGAGGAGAGTGGTGGAGAACAATATCACCAGGTGCTTTGCTTGCAGTGAGATCCTTTAGACTCTGTAAGCAGGGTCCTTTTACAGAAAACTGTCAACGCACTTCAGATTCCTATCAAAGAAAGTGCTATCTGCAGTAAAGGAGACTTTCCTCATTTCCTTCCCTAATTTCCAGCCTGGAAGTATGAAACTGTCAAACCAGCCTGAAAGCTTTATTTTTATTTTTTTTATTTTTATTTTTTTTATTTTTATTTTTCCAAACTGTGGGCTGTAGCCCTGCTGGGACTGAGTTCAACAGTCTTCAAGGGATGGTGCAACGTATTAGGACCAGCAGCAGTAGTGGGCACTAGCTTAGTGTGTCTCCAGTGAAACCTACCTGTAATTACTGCCACCTCTGCCCAGGACCTCTCTGAACTGCTGTGGATGCAGGCTAGCTCGCAGGGGTAACAGTGGCATGAAAGACAGTGCCTGGGTAGGGTCTCCATCCACATCTAGCTGTAAAGACAGCTCAACTGCCTCCAGCAATATTGCCTTTCTGTTTTAAAGTGCATTAACTTGGAGACAAAAACAATATTAACAGTCATCTCACTTTAAGGCTTCTCTGAGTCTGCTACCTGAGCTACTGTTGTGTCACATGGCACAATCCCATCCAACACAGTAGTCGAGTTTGTTAGTGTTTTCTCATGAGTCTCTCCATCTGCAATAAGAGGTGTGCAGCATTTCACCTTGGGCTCATTGGCCAAGCTCCATGGCAAAACCACAGGTTATTAGGCAATGAGGTGCTATCCTTAATTAATATCTGCTATCAACTTGGTCTTGGAAAAATGAACAGTAGTATATTTATTGCAACAGGAAGGGCTGCCTTCCATCTGTCAACAGCATTGGTTTATCTGGCACTTTATTTTATTTACCTGCTAACCTTATTTTATTCATCTACTATTTCTTTGCTGAAGTTATATTTTAATGTGCTGATATACTGACTGTCATTTAATTGGTACCTGTTCTCAAAAAATGTCAGAGAGGACTATGCAATAAACATGTGACTGTGTCAGACAGTTTTGAAATGTTTATGAAAATGTTTTTTTTTTTTTTTCACTTTAAAAGAAGTACATTAAAACAAGCATAATGTTATTTTTCTAGCCACTAAAAAAGTCTAGTAAGAAAAAATACAACAACCATGTAGAAAAATAAAATGTGTTCATGTTGAGACTAAATGGCACATTTCCTCCAGAAGTTAATTTCTACAGTCTGGTTATAAATCTGTCAAAAATCTGATTTATAATGAAATGCTAACAGATTCCAAGCAATTGCTGTGCTAATGGAGTCACTGTCATACTCATGTATTTGTGCAGACACAGACCTGCAAGATGGATGGATCTGTAGGAATGAGAAAGGGTTCAACTCCCCGAGTGGGACTCTCCCTCTTTGCAAGGGGCAATGTCAGAGTGAAGGAGAACTTGCAGTTTAGATGAACATCATACTTTCAACAGAAAGCCAAGGTCTTCATTCAGTTTAGAGAGGAGACGTAGCAACAGTGCACATACAGTCACTTGAAGAAAACTTGTGATCAAAAAAACCCACCTTATTTACACATGGCAGCTCTCTTTTCATCATAAACCATTTTTGCTAAGTCAGTGCCATACTTAGTCCTCAGCTTGGAAAGGGCTCTTCACTGGTATTAATTGTTTCTATTACTGTAAACAGATCCCAGATGCTGTTGTGTGCCAATGTCAAGAACACCAGACAGAAATGCAGCGAGTTCACAGGGCATGTAAAGGGCAAGAAATAGAGTTACACAGAGATAGTGATACCAGAAAACACTGGAGATACCAGAAAACATAGGGGAACTCTGCATGATAACAGCCAAGATTTTCTGTAGCGTGCTTCACAAAAGAGAATTTTCAAAGTAAAACGGGGATGCTTGGTTTGCAGAGAACACCTCCAAGCAGGGGAGGTGCATTTAAAGTCGCCATTTGAAAAAGTGATTTATGGTGTGGACTGACATCCATAGGGAGACTGGGAGGGAAGCAGAGATCAGGCATGCAATGAGATGAGAAAACACTGGAGGGATGGAGAATGAAAGCGTGGGTGACACTGGGAAAGCCTGATGGTGTGGAAGTCCTAGGTGTATGGATAAGAGCAGGAAGCAGTGCTCTAGTGGTGCCATGTGTGAAGAGCCCTTCCAGACACAGACAGTCAAGCTGAGCATTCACATAGCCTCCACCAGTTTAACTTCATCATTTCAAAGCACTGCATGGGGTACCCTGAAAGGATCACCTTGCTTCTGCAGACTGGGCCCAACCTTTCCGATTCATTGCAGAAACCTTTTAGTGCATGTGGTATCCTACCAGTGACCTTCTGAGTACTCCCTTTGCTCCAAAGACTTGAGTTCCTTTGTACAAAACCAAAATGAAACCACATTTTCATTATTAAACCTTTTAGAAGGTTTGCTTTTCCATCTTCAAGTCTATAGACTGAACTGTTATGGTCTCTCAACTGCTGCATCTATCTCTTGGTGCCATGAGGCATTACCTTCAAGCAAAAATCTGTGCTAATGAAAGGTTTGAGTCTCAAAGTGTTATTGCCTCCTGCAGGTGTCCGAGGAAACCACCATCCACCACCCCACACAAGAGACCCTGGGGACTGCCCCCATCATATGGCTATGCTGACAATATTATGCTTTCTGTTTCAGCCAATAATTCAACAAAGTCCAAAGCACAGCCCAAAGGCTGGAAGAGAATTGTACATCCTAGCCCAGTGAAGGTAGGTGTGGTATCCACCTAGTTGAATGTGCTTCACACGCCACAATTATTGGGCAGATGTATCAATCTTTTCCATGTTTGCTCTACAGTGAGGAAAAAAGACAAATTCCTGAAGGTCTCTGGGACAAGACCACAATTTGGCACAAAACAGTGAAAGGGAAAACTATCAAGTGCTGAGGGCGAACATTTTAGGAAAACATTTGACAGTAGCAGTGGGGGAGCTCTCCTGAAGTTATGGAAGATGTAGGCTTAGGATTTATTTATTTAAAAATATTGTCCTGCAGCATGAGCCAAAGCAAGAAGATTTGTGGTCTGAGACATTCAAGAACCCTGAGTCAAGCCTCGAAAATCCTAAGATAAGTTTAAAAAGAGAACAGCAGAATATAAAATATTCTGTTCATATATTCTCTGTGTTTTTACAGGTTTGTTGCTTTCCAGACTTTGAGTTTATCTAGTATTGCAACCAAAGAAGTTAGGCTTTTCCTTTTTTCTTTCATGTGAAAGCTAGAATGTAGCTTGAAGAAAGAAACTGAATACTGCAGGGATTATGATCGCACTGCGTGCTGGTAGCACTGCAACAGCATTTTACTAGGGTCTGGGAAACAGTGCAATCTGCTGCAAAACTGCCTTTAAGTACCATTTTCAAAGGATCCTCAGCTGCAGTACCCAGAGTGAACTGCAAGGAGCAAATTACCCTCCTGGGAAGTGGTAAGGATTTCAGAAACAACCAATTTTTTGAGTCCTAGGAGTACTGAGACCAGGTTGAGCCTTTTTGCAGGCCACAAGTTACTGGCTGATTTTCTCCGGGGCTGAGGGAGCGTGTGGGGGAAGGGACTCGGGCGCCAGCCTGGCGTGTGGTGGCATCACGGCTGTGGCCTCACAGTTGTGGCCTCAAGGCTGTGGCCTCATGGTTGGGGCCTCACGGCTGTGCCCTCACAGCGCCACATACCCATGCCACCGCTGCCAGTGCTGCAGGCACAAGGCCGCATCCTGCAGCCACGGGGGCTGCTGGGGGCAGCGCTGCCTCTGCCTTTCCTGCCCTCCGCCCTCCCCTGCAGCCTCCCCTGCTGATTTGCACTGCCATGGACTCGGTAAGGTTCATAGCAAGGAGACCCTGGTGAACGTAAAGTGACAAGAGCAATTCTAGCCTAAGCCTACCCTGTGTATATGCAGCCTTTCACAGGGTGCATTTCCTCACTGGAAAGCATTTCAAGGTCAATGCAGACAAGACAGCATTTGAGGATCTCAGGGCAAAACAGAACGATTTTTGCTTTCTTCAGGGTATTCTGTTACATCCAAGCAAAGCTGACTTTGTATCTTTTTCAACTTTCCAGTTGAATCAGAAACCTATGTCAGCTTATTTAACCTTGGTCAGCAGGACACAAAACCTGAATGACAAATACAGCTGTGGCAGTTGCTTTTGGTTTGCACGGACACCAATTATCTTCCTCAATTTACCCAATGCATCTTACTTCGTTCCACAAAAACATTGCTTTTTGTTACCTGCAGTGGCAGTGTCATGGCAGCAATGACTCAAAGAGAATCCACCAATGAAATGTGAAAGGAGTTTGACTTAAAACTGGTGACATGAAAATGTTGTGTTGGTGGTATGCCAATGGTGAGCTCAGTTACGGTGTCTGTGCAATCTTTTACTCTCCCAGCGCTGTAACGATTGACCCCTGAGTGCCATTAATTTCCATGGCCTTTATGAAACTCACCAAGTGGGATGAAATTGCATTTTACTGTGCAAGGAGTCTGCTTTGAGAGAAAAGGGCAAACAGGCCAGGAGGATTTATCTGCCACAGTCACTTATGACTTGATTGAAATGAGAAGCTGATCCCACTGAGAGACAGAGAGAGAGAGTGGGTCCTCCTCTCTGACATTTTTGCATGATTTATCTGCTTTTATTTACATGCATCAATGAAGAGTGGTCCTTTGAGCACAGTTTTCTATCAATGCTTCTAAAGCTAAGAGCAGCTATTCAAATTAAACAGTTTGAGATACCACCCAAATGAAAATGAATTTCAGCATCTAGACAAAAATCTTCCTTTTTAGCAAGGGAAGCAAACAAAGATTATTTAATCAAACTAGCTTAAAACATTCACATTTGGGGAAAAATATTCTAAATCAGTGTCTGATGACTCCTATTAAAGAATTGACTAATGGTGAAATGACTTTGTGGATAACAAAATCAAACTAAGTACAATGTGAAATATATTCATTTAACTTCCAGCAGTAAGATTTTTTTTCTTGGTTTGGTCTGTTAGTTTTGTGCAGTCTTTCAGAAACTCGGTGTGGAAAAGGATCTTCCCTTCATTATTCATGCCGATCAGAATAAATTTGGGTATCAAAAAATATATCCATTAATAGATAATGTTAGAAAGAATAAAATGAAAAAATCTTTCATGCATTTTGCAAAGCTAGAAACAAGTTCAAAAAGCCTGATGACTACATTAAACAATTTTTTGCTTCCAAAAGCATGAAGAACATTTTTCATTTTTTATTTCCCAACAATAAGTAACCAAAACTGTAGGAAAAACTTCAAGAAGTCAGTAGATAGTAGTTAAGAAGAATGTGTACTATTTTAGAAGGATTTGAAAGCAAACAAATTGGAAGAAGAGGTGGATCAACATTTAGGATATGTTTCTCTACTTCCTTGGAAAAGAATGGGAATTCTAACAGTCATAGTGAAAATAATCATTTAACATTTTGCTCTAAGTTATGATGAAATACACTACATGAAAAACAGTAAAAAAGAAAACTGAAATTTGAACTGAATAATTATCAAAATAGTTTAGGTATATTTTCAAAAAATACAGCCCTTGTCTGGTATGCGTCCCATGCATGTCTATCAGAGTGCTGCAGTATATGCTGTTTGTGATATGAAGTCTCATTATGAGAGAGGAAAATTACCCACATCTGAAAAGTAATGACAGGTATTTTTCAAGAAATTGTACCAAAACTCTTTTCTTTATTGGTCATTTCATGCTCAGTAGTTGGGATAGCCCCAGAGTGGTTTCTCTAAAAACAAAAGATACAGGCATGGTTCTAAATAGACTGCTGGTTTTGTTTGGACCAACTCGAGACCTCTTGAGTTGGCCTGCTTTTCAGACAGGCTGGGCTAATCCATGCAAGCTGCCTTGAACTAGGGACTCCAAAAATGGAAGTACCCCCCAAAAAAACAGGAGTCTTTTTCTCAAATCTGAGTTTAAATGGCACAGCATGAGCTCTTAGTGCAATTACTCTGGGTCTGTCTTCTTGTAACTGAGATCAGTGTTTGGCCCCAAGTCAATAGCAGACACATTTTATAAATGAGTGAGAACAGGATGCCATTCATTACCTCCCATCTTTCACACATATTCTGTGTGATCTGGTGGAGTATGTCACATTGGAGAAATAAATGGAAGAGGTTATCTCTTCGAGATAAAATGGGAAAAACCAAGTTTCAGGGATTTCATCTTTGGCTTTATCATAGCCTGCAATGTGCCAACTAGACTGTGTTTGCAGAGGCTGAAAAAGAATTACGGCTGCCTAAAATGATGCTTCTCCTGACTCCTGCAGGGCTGAAGTCTGAGCCTGGCTCTCACTGTTGTAGCACTGGACATATAGAGCACAATGTTCATCCCTTTCTGTTTTCAGGTATCTTTCACCCTTTGCCCAACAGCTTATATCAGACTGTGCCAAACCAGCAGCCCCGTCTGTCTGTCTGAGTCTTCCTTTCTCACCATATTTCTTCCCTCTTGTTCTCCCCACAGCACTCCCGCTTCACCAGTTTTGATGCCATTTCGGTTTCTTCTCCCCATTCCAGCTGCACACCTTTATATCACTGTCTCTATGAGACTTAAGGGCAGCAGGGATGATTTGAACCTCCAGCAGCAGCAGACCTGGATGAATGCAGCCCTGCTCTCCCAGGGGCTAGCAATGCGCACAGCAGAACCTGACTTGCTGGGCTGGAGGAGATGCAAATGCATAAAACTTTCCTTCGACCAACCTGAACAGGGCTGTCCTCTTGCCTGATCTCTGCGTATGGGTTTGCCTGGAGGGCAGGAGAAGTCTGTAATCCAGTCGAGTAACTGAGGCTCAGGGGGGTTTTGCACAGGAGTAGGCTTGACACAGTAACCAGAGCCATCAGTAATTGCATCCTCTGCATTTTCTGGTGTGCCTGGCTCCTCTCCTAGACTGACTGCTCTCTGGAGACAGGTCTGGTTATATCTTGATGCAGAACATGCCCTTGGTATTAAATAAAGGGTCACAAAGGGAAGCCTCAGCTCAGCTACCTAGTCTGACAAAAAGTCTTTCAAAGCGTTTTTGAAGTAAGTCACCCATTTTGCTGGGACTTCAGCAGCCTAATTTATTATATAGAGCTCATTGCTTTGCACTTGAACTTGGAGATTCAGCTTATTTGTGAGTTTCTTTTCCCTAGCCCTTGCCTAGGCTTTTCTGGATTTCTAACAGAGAGTCAGTTAGGAGCAAGTGGTGGGCACATTATGAGAGGAAACTACCAAGCAGTACAGGGCAAAAAAGTGAGACAATTATCTGAGTTAATTCCAGCCAATGAAGTAAGGAAACTGAAGTAAGAAAGCCACTTTTTTAGTTTGTTAGATAGTAAAGGTAATTAACCTTTGGACTTAAGCTTTGCACAAAAGCATAGCCCAGACAGATTGCTTAAAGCACTACCTTGATGCAGCATGCATGTATACTATTCCCAAGGTACCTGTATGCCCACTGGGAGATGGTGGGCACTGCCACCATATCTCGAGGGCCTTGAAAAGCCCTCCCTAGAGTCATGCCTCTGTAAGCAGCTCTGGAAGAGCTCAAGTCTCCTGGTCCTGGTGCTTTCAGTGACAAGCTGCAGTCAGCAGAGCTGCAGCAGTGTCCTCTGATCAACCCAAGGAAGTCCACAAGAAACTTCATACTGTGCAGTAGTGCCAGCCCTGCTTACTAAGGACAGAAACCTTCTGGACATGCCCCCTCACCACCTCCTTCCCATATCTCCTGCAAAAAACACCAAACCCCGTGCTGCATTTCATGCTTTGCTCCAGAAGTGCTCCAGGTACCTGTAGAGCTGAATAAATGCCTGAATAGATGATGTGTTTGATCAGCCTATACTTTCACACATCACAGTCCAAGAATACTGTTTCAGTCCCCCCTTTAAGACACAGATGTCATTTTGCCTTTACAGATTACTGCAATGGCTGCAGATGCTCTTTTCTCTTTGCTGATCCTCTATTCTTTGTTGTTGGTGTTTTTTTTTTTTTTTTTTTCTTTCCACAGAGGAAGGGTACAATGCCCAGGTGTTTCTGTCACATTTTAGCAAACCTCACACTTCTGGCTTGCCCAAATAATATTACTCTTTGTCACAGACACCCTGGCTTTCTCAGAAAGGAGGACCCAGATCTGTCTGGGCTTCATTACCACCATCTTTCCAGCTGCAATTTTTTTCTGTGTTTCAAAATAAGAAGGTTACCTGTAAAGAAGGTCTTTGTGGCCCACTGTCCCTCCTTAAAGGATTTGTAAGTTTACTTGGGACAGTTGCAGCTCTGCAGCCACTGGGCTTATGGAAGGTACACACCATTAGCCAGGTCAGACATCACTTATTTTTCAAAAATATATATTTAAACAGTAACCTCACATTGAATTTCTTTTCTACATATTTTTTTTTTAGGAGATCATATCCTGTGTTTTGCAATTTTTTTTTCCAACATAAGTAGAGAGCAAACAGGCATGGGTTCAGATCATGATTGTCTGCCTTGATCATTTTATAGAGATCTCAGAGAAGGTAGGATTTAAAACACCGAAGGCAAAAGAATGAAGTGAAATTTTGGAGCTGGTGGCATGCTTTCTGTGAATGGTCTGTTGCCGGAGGCAGAGAGTCTATGGTAAATTAAATACTTGATGAGACTATTTGCTCATGGAATTATATATAAAAGTTACTTATTCATGTAACAAAGAAAGAGTAAGTAGAAGACACATTTCTGCCCATTTACAGCATGTCCATATTTCTGTTTCTTTACTTCCTAAGGAACTTGTTCAGCCATTAATCTTACAACCAATATGTAAAACAGACCGCAGTGCTCTAAGTACTTCTGTTCTGAAGGGTCAGCAAACTCTGAAAAGGAAAAGACATATACAGGGAAGACAAATGTGTGTATGGATCCCAAGACTTACAGATCTTTAGGTCCTCTGTGTATGACTGTTATTTTTGTCCCTTGGAGCACTTAAACTAATGTGCTTGGTCAACTGCCTACTAAATATAAAATCTGCAAAACTTTTATTAAAATGAGAGATCGCACTTCCAGGTGGATATTTAACCATGTGAAATCACACATCACTTGCAATTCCCAATTCCCTGCTCATGAGTCTGGATCAATCCCATCATTCCGTAGAATCAGTACACTACCACAAAAANNAGGGGAAAGAAAAAAAAAAAAAAAAAAAAAAAAAAAAAAATTGGCAAGATTTCAAAGCTGATGTGAATCTTCCAGAGTTCAGCATTGCCCTTAACTCTGTCTGTACCTAAATATTTATTCCATTAAACCATGATCTCATACAATACATTTTTCACAGGTGCTGAGTATGAACAGCTATCACTGAAACCAAATGGACTGGCAGGTGCTTATTACTTTTGTTTAATTAATCTGCTACAAATTTTTCAGACTTTCATTCAAAACAGAGCTAACAGCATCTCTCAACATAGCAGGGGGAGGCAGCAGTTTTCAGTGGAAGATCTGTGATTTATGCGATGGGGAAATCTGATGGCAAGTTTCCAAAGGTTTGGAGGCCCTTGACGCCAAGCACTAGGGCTGACAGGTTTTGTGTATCTGAGCTGATCAATGAACTTGGACAACTGAGCATTTGGGTACCCAGCTGGACTAACTGAACCTGCCCTGATCTTTGTGGAAATCAGTCTGCTTTAAAAGTTGTACTAAGAAGTAACTGAACAGCTTTTCTTTTTTTTTTTTTTTTCTCCTTTTCTTCTGATTTCCATGCAGCTTCAGCTCACTGAGTTAGTGCTACAGGTGCACGAATGTAAAGAGACAAGGGACACTTTACAGCTACAGCACATCCAGACTGTCTGAAACGTTAAAAGAAAGAGGAGCTTTTTCTAAGGTTCCCATGAGGGTGCAGAGGCTTTATGCTGTGATTGCTATCAGGGTTTCTTCTTCCAACTTGTTAACAGGCCCACAAAAAGCCCTCCTTAAAACTGCATGCACCTAATTCAGATTAGATCAAATCTAGGCTTGATCTCCTCTATTGCAGAAAACACTGGGTCACATGCTCTCTTTGAAGGTACTGGAGTCTGAAGAGAAGGAGGAAATTTTCCTGCCATATGCAACAGATGTGATATTGCTAGAGCCAGATGAGAAAGTGGCTGGGAAGAGACAACCTCAATCCTCTTGGGAAGCAGCAGAAGCAGATGAAACTGCATCTTTCTTCCACCTGCCTTCCCATTTTCATATGCCTCTGTGGAGGCATGCTAAAAGTGCTGAACAAATGGGGACAAGGCTGTGGTGGAAGGCAAACTCAGAGAAAACACACATTCCTCCACACACAGAGAGCATCCACTGCTCGATCCAGGCCCTGTGGGGAGGGAATCACACTTATGACATAGCTCTGGAGCCTTCTTTCTCCTTCTCCTCCTCTTACTGACCTGTTTCTCCAGCCTTGCCAGACCTCTCATCCTAACTGACAAAGACCTCAGAAGAAGACTCACGTGGGAGATACCTTTCCTGGCCATGGGCACCTTTCCATATGTTGCTAACACCCCTCATCAAAAAGTGGGCAAAAGAGCAAAAATGAAAGGACAACCAGTTCTTACATGCATGATGGGAGCAAGGACGCTGCCAGGATCAGTGTACAGGATGCTCCTGGAGAAACTCCTATATGCCTGCACCTGATGTTGCTTTTTGGAAGATGGGTCAACGGGCAGAGCAGCAACAGATGGCTTAGGCAGACAGGGCGATGCAGTATGGATGGACTAATGGCACTCTGGTGTGCACCCCTCCTAAATCAAATTCTAGGTATGCCTCTACTGGCTACAAGGAGTGCTGAAACCAACTGGATTCTTCATTAAAGAGCTGGGAGTTAAGGCTGAATAAACACACACTCTTCTGCCCTTTCACCTCCAACCAGGAAAATAACTTTTCAGACCTCCTATAAAGGACAGTTTGCCCCAGTTGTCATATGTAAAACATGTGAAAGACAGCAAGCAGGTTAACATCAGCTGGGCAGAAGCCCAGTGCCCAGTGCCCCAGGCTTCTCAAAGCTACCCAGTCCTCCCATGCACACAGAGGCAAAAATGACCAGAATCCAAAAGCTTGTTGGCTTAAATGTCTTTTTGTGCTGAGATCACAACAAACTTGATTCAGCTGCATGTAACCATCAGCTCGTGGATAGCTGGACATCACCATCACGTTGCCAAGCAAGAGCAAGGCCTCAGCACGGGCAGTGTCACATCAGCTGACAGGGAGCCCAATCACAGCCAGAGCATCAATGGGGCAACCAGCCGGTCTCTGGTATCAATCCCCAAATGCTGAAGCAAAGTAGTGTCTGTGGGAGGTCTTGCTCATTGTTTATTTTATTCTTCCCAACTGCTGAATAGCAGAAACCTGGGGAAGTTAAAACCCTGGGGTTAGGCAGGGGAGGGAAGAATGGAAGAAAACAGAGGCTGTGGTTGCCTTTGGGTGTTAATTGTGCTGCAGGTATGGTGTGTCACGCACTGACACCAGGGTGGTTTGAATGCCCTCCTAATTCCTCTAGCTGCCAGAAGCAGAAGCTGTCTCTGTCAGCATATGGAAGTGTCAGTGGAATTACTGGCTTTTTTTCACAAGCGAGCAGATACATTATTAAAGGAAAAATCCCTGAAAGGGCCAATGAATTTCAAGGCCTTTAGTACCTGGAAAAGTAAAAAATACATTCGATTTTGCTTTGCAGCTATTTTTTCTAAGTGAAAAGATGTATCAGCTCCTGTGTCACGCCTTGCTTATGCATCTCTTTCACTGCATTTCACTGTTTTTAGACTTTACTTCAGAAAACTGGATACTATTTGTTAGAAGGTTTTCTGTGTCATGTTTAATTTGTCCTTCATAGTCTCTCCACTTTAGTTTTTGAGATCATACATTCCCTGTGTTAGTAAGGCACACTGGAAGTTTTCTCCTCTGATCTGACAAATCATTTAAAAACCACAAGCAAGAAGAGTACAATATTAAAAGAAAAGCAATCTCTTGTTACAGCATCCAAAATGGGCTGTTTGATATCAGCTACATGCAGTCTCAGTCCAGCAGAGTAAAAAGAGAACAATGTAAAAAACTAGTACTACTATATTTAAAAACCTGAAATGCCTGAAGTTAGGCTGAAAGAACTGGGCAAGAATGCCTCATTTTTCTGTTGTCAACACTTATTAGTATCTAGAGGAACAGTGAGTATTTTTAATTCAAATCCACCTGTAGAGAGTCAGGTTTCAAGCTTTAACATGTTGCCCGTTTCATTTTTTTAGAGAGTGAAAGTCTAGCTACATCTGTTCCTAGCCTGGACCCCCACTGAACCTGCTGTTGGGAGCAAACCCACTCGTTGTCAGGATGGGGCCAGGGTGTAATCTTCTAGAGAGACTTGTGTTTCCTGAGGAGAAGACCGGCATGGTGGGAGGAAAGCACAGTAATCGAAAGCACAGCCCTTCTTGCAGCAGGGGCTGTGACACCGGCATCATCGACTTCCAGAGCTATAGTTTCTCAGTCACTGCCAACCCAACTAGGGTTGCTCTGCAAGCTAACCTGGAGCCCTGGAAACCCAGGGCTGCTCTCTGGACGTTGAGGGAGGTTCACCAGCAGCGACACAACTCCTGGAGCCTGGAGCACTGACTTCGCAGCTGGGTCCTGCCACTCCCTCTGGCTGCCCTCTTTCTGCCCTGTTACTTCGGTTATGCAGCCGCAGGGAGGAGGAGGGGTGGAAATGGAGGAAGGCATGTCTGTGCAGTTCGAGCATCACTTGGCAGCAAAAGTGGAGAGTGACCCTGGAGGAGGACTGGTGCTAAGTCTGCTGTTGTTATTCACCCCCGCAGCTTCCCTCTCCTGTTCAGTGGGTTGCCCCACCAACTTCAGAAGACTCTGCTCTGTGGGGGCTGTCAAACCCAGTACCAGCTGGAGCTTGGAGGTCCTCCTGCCCGTGTGCTATGGGACTGAAGGTGAAAGAGGTCTGCGCTATTGTGGCGCATTCCTGTCTGTCTGGAAGCGCCTGGCCAGTTGCCATTGGAAAGCTGCCATTTTTGCCTCGTGATACTGTTGAGTGGCCTGAAGGACCCCAGCATGCTCGGTTTCTGATAACCAGATAGATTAGCCAGAGACTTCATCCGCTCCTCAGCTAAAGCGTTTCCTTCTGCTGACCGCTCTCATCTGCATTGTTTCCTGGCCCGAGCCACGGCAATCTCCCTCTTCACCTATCCACCGCTTTGGCCCATATTCCTGTTTTGGTATAGGATTTGAAGTTGGCCAGATACTGCCACTTGTGCCATTACCACACAAATAGTTCCAACACGAAAAATCAGTGTCTCTGACATTTTCTACTGAGCAATTCCAGGGCTTTCCTGACAATCCCATGCACAGAAATCTAATCCACCGAAGCATCGTTCTGGTTTCAGCCTAATGATTTCCTGTGGCAACAAGCCCCACAGTTTAACTACATGTTGTACAGAACAAGATTGCCTTTGATCATCTTTTTAATCCATCAAGCTGTGTGACTGAGCTTTTGTACCAGTGGACAAGGGGAACAGAATCTCCTGCTTACCTTCTCAAGGCCATTTTTAACATAACTCAGTCTTCCCATTATGTCTCCTAAATCTTTCAGCACCAATCTCCTCACTTAGGAAAAACCTGGAGAGTTTTTCCAAGTTGTTTGCTGTTCTTTTAACTCTTTGCTCATCCCTTTCTACTTCTGCTATTCTATCTGTGAAATGGAGCAGAAGGCAACACTCCAGACAAAAGTATATCAGCAATTTGTATGAAGGCATTGCAACATTTTTCCTGTAGTTTTCCCATTCTGATTCATATATTTCCTAACATCCCCTTGGGTCTTTGAGCACAATGGGGTATGCAGAAAAGCTCTTCATTTGGATTTTAAACTGACAAAACTTCTGAGCTACAGCTTTGCTGAGGTAGCGGTGGGACAAGCTATTTCTGTTTCAGAAATACCTGGAACACAAATGCAGACTCACCCCTAAGGGGCTCAAAACCCCAAGTGACCAGACAGATAAAAGGTAAGAGCCGATGTGCCCAAGGATAGACAGGTCATTGGCAGAGGCAGGGAAAATGGTTGGGTGTCCTGAACAAAGGCCAAGACTGTGGATGAGCAGTGTGGGTCTGGCTTTCCCCCTGGGAAACAGACAGTTGGGCTGATTCCACCTCTGTCCTGTGTCAGCTCAAGCTGCCTAAAGTAACAGAAAGGGAACCGTCACAGAGGGATCTTGGAACAGATCTGTCTTCCCTAGTCTCTTTCTGCATCCAGCCTACCTTTTCCACTGTCCCCTAAGAGGCTCTCTTCTTTTTTTTTCCCTGTGCCATGTATTATTTGCCAATTATGTTCAATGTGAATTGTGAGAAATAATTCCACTCTGCAAGCTCTCCTCTAACAGATCTGCACAGATACTGTCACCCAGGAGACAATGAAACTTTGACTGACCTACTTGTAGCCAAAGTTTAACTTTCAACAAGGAAATAAGCAATGCCTTTGATCCAAAGGTTTCAAGGAGGAAAACAGGAGAAAACAAAGATAAAAGCCAGCTAGTTATCCCTGAAAGACATAATACACTCCACAATATATTTTTCAGGGTAGAGGGGAAGGAGTAAATGGGGAGCTCTTAATTCATCTTCCTCATTCCAGAAGTCTCAGGGGTTCTTTGAGCCTTACAGCTGGTCTGGGTTATAAATAGGTATCTCTCTTGCTTTTTGTTGTTTGTCCCTTTGTCATTTTCTTATTGGCACATCTGGCTCATGAACAGCCACTAGATAGGAAACTATTGCAGATGCTTTACTGAACTGTCTTACTGAAGTGACAGTTCTCCAGTAATCTGACTTATGTTGTTGGGCCACATATGATACTAAGAGAAGAACAGATCCTTGTTTTCCTTCCTCCCACATTTCCAACATTGACTTTCTAATCTATTTCCATCTGTATGCCTCATTTCAGAAAAAAAAAAAAATCCAGTATTGATAACGTCCTCTCTCTAGCTTTAAGAAGAGATTGCTTTGTGTTTTGAAAGCAGAAGTTGAACAAAATTGAAGTAAATTAGCTTGACTTTGACCTCCAGAGGAAATCAAATCTTGCAGCAGTAAAGAATACCCTAATAAGATGGGGGCAGACTTTTCCAGATTTTAAAGGAGCCAGTTTCCACTACTGGGACCTGACTTTCAGGCACAATCTAACTCCCACTGCGGCTCCTCTATTGGGACTGTTGTTCATAGCAGGTGACGTTGAGCACTGCCCACAGTGAAGTTCTCAATGCTGATTCATGCAGCATATGCTGACTCCTTTGAGCAAGCTCTCTGCTAACAAGATTAACTGTTAGCTGAGGTTGCATCATGGGTGCTAAGCATCTCTCAGAAACTGGCCCTTAATGGGTGAAGGGAATATTTGAGACTGCCTAGGTCTGCTGCCACATTGCTGCCTGTAACACTGGGGAAAAGGCTGTCCTGCATGAAACAAATGTGCTACCTTGGGTTGGACAAGAACAGCATCATTAGAGGAGAGGAGAAGGTGGCAGGCAGGATGGATGGACAGCCAGAAGGAAGTTATGCTGCTCTCCTAGGGCTTTTTTCTGCCCTAGAAATACAGAATGCAATCCCAGTCTTGGGTGAGTTGTTCTGTTCAACGGGCATGCTTTTTTTGTACATGGCTGTTCATTAGAAAACAATGCATTTGAACTATTGGTTAAGTGAACTGCCAGGTCTCCTTTATTGCCATTTACTGAACTCTGCCTTCTTTTTTTGGGTCAGCCTCCTGCTTGCTCCTCCATATTTTCTCCTAACGCTTCATTCCCCATCTCACTGTCCTCCCCATCCCATTGCTGCAGTCTTACACTGACTGTACATTTGAAACATGCGGACCCTTCCCTTCCTCTCCAGAGGGAGGAAATACTTATAAGTGCCTTGCTACAAGCATGCTGTTTTTCCACAGGAAGCTGCAGATCTGTGAGATTTTTCTGGAAGGTCCTGAGAGAAACCTACTGTTGGCAACCCCCCTGTTGGGTTAGCAGAACTGCCACACCTCCCACCCCGCATGGAAGGTCCTACTGAAATCACTTTAAAATTTGAAAAGTAGCATCAAAAATAGAAAAGGTTTTTGACTGGTCACACTGTTATAGCAGAAGTGGATGATGTGCCCTGTCAGATTCATACCGATGTTCAGGCTTAAAGATGTGTGTGGTTAGGTCTTACTGAATTCAATAGATTGCATCAGCACATGAGGCTAAGTATTAGATTTCTTGCTTTTGTCTGGGGACAGGCTAACTTCTGTTATTTTTTTTCTTTTTTCTCACAGAATGTGAAATGTGGAAACTTGTTCTGCTTTCCTGAAACTTTTGCTTTGTTCCTATTTTAATTCTGAATATGCGTTTAACTAAAGAAAATTGGTTTTGCCAGACTATGTCTGGCTTAGGGCCCAGTCACCCAGTGTCCCTCTCTGACAGTGGCCAGCACCAGATGCTTTAGAGAAAGGTGCAAGAAGCTCTGTTAATGCTCAGTTATGGAATAAGCAGACCTCAGGGAAAATTTCTTCATAAGCCCTGTTAGCTAGAGCTTGGCTTTAGTCCTGATGCCCAAGGATTTATATTTCTTCCAAAATCACTTGTTTATTTTTAAGTATTAACCGTTATGACTCTGGCTAACATTGCTCTCCATATTATGCCTAATCCTGTTTTGAACAGGCCTGCAGTCTTGGCTTCAGCTATATCCTTTGGCAGTGAGTTCCATAAGCTAATTGTGTGCTGTGTGAAAAAGTATTTCCTTCTATTAGTTTTTACTTTTTTGTCTTAATAAAAATTATTTTGTTATTTTATCCCTCCCTCCTCTTTTCCTGTTTTCCTCCCAACAGATATCCAGCCTAGAGCTGGAGCAGAAGGGGGAGACATTTATTATTGGTGTAAGTTGTGCCAATGATTCAAAGACAGGCAATGGGGTGGAAGGAATCACCTAACCAAACCCAAGTAGTCTGCACAGTAAAGTGCCAGCCCTGCAAAAGCAGAGCTACTGGAAATAACTTCTAGAGTCACAAGTGTGTCCAGAACAAAAACTTTTTTCCCCTAACTTTAGTGTAACAAGTTATAATTTTAGATATTTTAGTTCAGTCATTTGATTTATTTATTTATATCATATATTCAGTGCTATGTTATACACCAGTGGCCAGAACTGGCAAAGGCAAGGGTAAAATTTGCTATTAGTTGCCAACCAGCATTCCTCCTTATTCATTAGAGATACTTTCTTGGAAAGGAAACAGATGGCAGTGCCAGTGACATCCTTCCTTGGAGATTTTCCAATGGGGAAAACATCCTTAAGTTAAAAGCTGAGCTTTCTGAGAACCCAAGTACAAGAAAATCTGTGTAACTTAGGACTTGCTCTTGCAATGTACTTCACATCTCTAAGTATAAAGTATAATGTGAATGTGAAAATTACTTTCCCACATCACTGCCTGCCACCATGAAAGCTCTCTGCTGGGAGAGCAAAACTACCAAGTTAGTAGTGGCAGCCACCCACATGGTCTCAGGATGAATGGGGTCAGCTGGCCTTCACAAAGATCCATGACCCAGAGACATGAGTTTGCATTTACTCCAAGAATGCCTCCTTCATGGCTGGCTCTGCAGAAATACACGATTTGTTCCTCATGCTGCTTTGTAGCATTAACTCCATCTTTTGACTTCAAAAACACAGTATTGCCTTGCACTTAACAACTGCTCTGGTCACCATTCTGATAATTAGATGTGTTCCACAGCTTGTATTTCATAAGGGTTTGTCTTCTGTGTCTTCTAGAAAAAACAGATTTCAGTCCTGCAGTCACATTAATCACTAAGCAAAGCAAGCTGTTTAACTAATAAAAATCTGGGTCTTACAACTGATCCAATTTAATGAATCAATTTCAGTGCCATTGTGGGCATACCAGGCCACTCAATCATTGTCACCTACTGAACTGGAGGAAATGAAACTGCTTCTTCTTCAACTACTTACTTAAAGGCAGACTAGCAATGGCCTGGCAGTTTCATTCATGTGTAGCCAGTGGTCAGGGGATTCAAGGAAGCCAGATGAACAGAAAAGGGAACAATTGCTGGGAGAGGCATTCAAGCTCATGAACATGCCTTGGGAGGTCTGAGAGATGACCCAAGACAAGGTACAAGCAATATACAGTGGTGACCTCAAGATTACCACAGTACCTCAAAGAACAAGATGTTCAGCAAATGACACAAAAAAATCAATGAAATACGTGTGAAAACAGCAAACACTTTGTAACTGCAGGCTTGCCACACTGCACTTTGCCTTTGCAGTGACTCTGCATGCCTGGACGTTGTCTTCGGTCAGAGAAAATTGCATCACAGCCCCTTGTTTTAGATGGTCTCACAATAAAGTCATTGCTCGAGATGTCTGGAGTCATGGTGCCATGACAACAGTCTGTGGGAGCAGAAACAGGTGTATGACCTCACTGTGAGACTGGGCAAAAGATCACCAGATATTTATCCGGTACTGGGTGTTACTAAGCAGTAAAAAATAAAAACAACTCAAACACATGTAAGAAAAAGGCAGTGAAGAACATAGCTCTTGCACAAGTCTTTACTCATGGCTAATGACAGCCACAAATTGTACTGAAGGAAGAATGACTTCTGCACAACTCTCTCAAATGGTGGGTGGGAGAAATAAAAGTGAATTTTACAGAGGTCTCCTTACAAAGTATATAAAACTGTCTGCATTTGGGATCCTGTACAACCATAATGTTTTCTTGCAATCCTAGTTTTACTTTAGTGTTGGTACTCAAGAGGGTATTGGTCCTCAGTAATGGGTCCTTGCTTCACATGCAGCAGTCTAGCTTTACTTGGCCAAGAAATGCCACCTCCCTCTGGCCCTGATATTGCAAATGGTTCCATTTCTGTGCAGAAACAGAAACCCCACTACCCCTAAGCATATGATGGGCCGTGCATATTCAGAGCTTCTTACAGAAGCAGAGGCGTGTGTTTTGCCAGCTGTGCCACAAGAGGCATTTCCGTATTCCTTTGAGCTGTGTGCTGCCTCAGTCTTCTGTGTACACACACCTTGAGAGCTCAAAGGGAAGAGACAGGTTCACAAGAGTATCCAAATAGCCATACATTTCAGTGGGAGTCATTAATGGGGATTAGGAATCTAAATATCTTTGTAATTGTCTCCCCAAGAGACAAGAAGATAGCCAAGGATTTCCTGATTTCCACTGGCGTTCAAACACTGCACTAACAGAGAATGATTCCATATGCTTCTGTACTGAGAGACAAAAAGACCCTAGTAAAAGCATCTTGTGCTGCTTACTGCAGCTCCCAAGTAAAAATAGGCACAGAGTTCATATCTATTCTCCGCAATGCCATTTTTCTAGGCTGAATGTTTTGATGAAGTTAGGAACACAAGGATCCATGGTCACAGTTCTTCTAACCTCTCCTATATTTCACCGACTCCTTGAATGCTACATAAAATGCCATCATAATGGATAGAGAAGAATGTCCTTTCCTGACGGCTGTTGCCTTTGCTGCTTTGGTTCTGAACAGATTGTCTTGCACACAAGGAAACATTGTACGTCTTGGACATGCTGCCTCTGGTGAGTCATGTAGCAAGGGCAGAGTGCAGAAGGAACTGTATTTAGAGAACAGGAAAATACAGAAAGCCTTTTACTTCTCTGAGTTGCCCCGTGGATTTTTTTTCATTGTGTGCCAAAATATGGCACCTAGTTACAGCTGGGGACCTGGCTGCTGGTGCGACGCTGCCTCCCTCTCTGCATTACCAGTTGTTAGGCTGGGTAAAAGCACAACTCCAAACTTTTGAACCTGTATTGCTTGCTGTTCCGTTCACACGCATGCCTCAGAGATGGGGTACGGGGACGGAGCAGATGGGAGGGGGCACTGAGAGAGGACAGAGCATGACAGTCAGTCTCCAAGTGACAACGACATGAATGATGGCAGCAAAATCTGCAGAGGACATCCAAGGTCACATGATTCTAACCAGATGTAAATGAGCAAACTCCTACCTGGCGGCAGCAGATCTCTAGTGAGTCACACCACCAGGCATGTCAGGTTAACAGGAGCCAGCAAACTTCATCCCACTTGCCTGTTCCTCTGCAATGCCTCCTCTGAGCACTGCTTTAGCCTCACCTGATTAAACCTCAGCTACTGACTCCCAAAGGACAGTGGAGGACCAAAGGTAGAAGGCTGGAACTGTGCGTAGTGAAATGCCAGACAAACAGCTTCCGAACCTCATATTCGTAGCCAAACTTAACTCATTTCAGCTCTGAAGACTAAAGATTTTAGCTGACACATATATATGGTAAACAGGATGGGTTCCATCCTCTGCTGCATTGAAAGATCCAAGATACCCCAAAACTCATACAGGAAAAATGCACCAACGAAGACTGCTCTTGGGACTCCTTTTATTGCCATCAGAAAGAACTACATTTGGAAAAGCCTAGAAGAACTTCTAATTTGCTGAGTGCAGGCACGGTGTTGTGGGCACCCTGGGGACACCACTAGGCATGGAATAATCTTGCCTATATAGTACTTAGCATCTGATGATGAAACACAGGAATGGTCTGGAGGGAAAAACTAGTGCCAGCTGATTTGGGCAGCAAGAAGTAACACAATGTAGCAAAGCTGTAGGTGCAGCCAAGCCCCTTGGACTGAAAATGAACTGAGGCCTCACTCCAAAATGGGAAGACTTTATGTCCCTAGCAATTATTAAGGCAGGCTCACGCAAAGTGCCCCAGCTGCCCTGCCATGTCTTTGTGCTGCCCAACATTTTTTGCGTATTGAGCACAAAAAGAAAGAGGATGTCTGGCCTTTTGGAATAACAGATGAAATGTGTCTGCTTAATTAAAAGAGGTGGTGCTTTGATATGGATTGATGCCTGCTTGTGCTTACATGCTTACGAAGGTAAAAAAGAATGAATCACCCTCATTTCAACACTGCCTGGACTGCTAACAAATTAAGAAGTCTGAAGCTGGAAGCAGCCACGTTTTCTAGTGACACAAAACAGGATGCCAAAAAGAGACGGAATGTTAAGTGATTATAAAACTGTAAGTCAACCTCTATTAATATGTAGCTAGATTGCTGCAATTTTTCAGTCTCCTGACTTAGAGAAGATCTATTTTCATGTAACTACAAAACCCAAGCCAGAAATTTGGAGAAGTTTATTTGGTTTATCCATTCCTCTAGGGCTACTATGCTGCACTCTTTACACAGACCAGTGCATCGGCTTTCAATTAGGACAACAGAAAAACATAAATCTAGGTTTCTTAGTGGAGTTGTTTCTGTATATCATCCACCCCCTCTATCCCATCCAGTAGCCACCAGAGACATGCAAAAATCGTAACACTGAGTTTTCATGCTTGACAACCTTCCTCCTCTCTCCCGTTCAGTTAACCTTGACTTTCTGAGACCATTGTTCCTTAGGAAGAACTAACTACATGTACCTCACAGATGGACAAATTTCATTTGGCTGCAGGAAAAGAGGAGGTTAATTCCAGGCTTAACAAGGAAAGCTAGTCACAGCCTCAACTACAGGAGAGACCACTGGATCTTCTTTGTTTTGAAAGAGTAAAGCCTACTTTTTGCAATGGCAGTGTCTGCAACTCACAAACAGATTTTGAAACCATCATGGTGGGGAAAAGAATTGTTTGCATGAGTGTGGTATTAAGTGGGTTTTTGACTGCTGGCATTTCTGAAATGCTACATCTTTAAGGACTTGGACACTTGTTCTGTACCAAGGCAGGGTAACAGTGCATTGAAGAGTTTTGCTGTCACAATACATAACACTGAAAAGGAACCTGAGCGGTGTGTGGAGGTGGAAAGTAAAAACACAGAAAATGAAGGCTTTTGGAGAGAAGAGCTCTGCAGTATATTCATTGGAAGGCAAAATGTAGAAGCATTACAACAAATTATTGCACTGTGATTTGATGAGGTGTCTGCAATGGGACAGGATACAAAGAAAATCACCATCTCCATTCTGTGAGTCCTAAACTGCACTTAAAGATAAAAGTTTTTCACTGTAGGAGAAAATGCATTTAAAGTCAAAATGTGATGTGGGAATCCGAGACTCATACTCAGTCTTCTTCCTGAAATGCTGTAGAGTTACCAAAAGCTATTCCCCTCTACCCCCCCCACCCCCCCACCTCCTAAGGCATATTCTGAGCTCTCCCTTTCTTATGTAAAGCAAGTGCAAAAATAACAAAAGTCAAGTGAAAGAAGAGACAGAATTTTACCTAATCTGCGTAGGATTTCCAAAGGGCACACCAATGCCAATATCCAGCATCACAAGCAGACTGCATTTCATACCAAGAGATGCAAGGACACCTCAGCACCTTGGTGGGTGGGATGCTGCTCTTACTTGTTGACTGCCAATGGGACACTTCACTCCCCATTTCTGTCTCCAGAAGATCCTTTCTCAGCTAATGAACATACACAAAGTCCCAGGCTAAAGTATCTTTCGAAATCCGGGATTCGCAAATCTCAACAGCCTTCTGCTTCCACAGCAGCTATTTCCCAAAGCTATTCCTTCAGCCAGACCTTGTTACCTGTGGTGCCAACCTGCTGCTAATTCCTGCTTGCACTGTGGCTTCATCAGTCAGCACCTCGGGCAGCCTCTGCAACCTCCCTGTGCACGATGCGCCAGTGCTCCCCAGTCTGCTGCTTTGAGGCTGATAGCATTGGACCATGGCACACAGGGCTGCAGCTCCATGGGCAATGCAGTGTTTGCTGCTCTGTTAATGCTCCCATACATTTGCAGCTTTACAGGCACTGTTTGACCAAAAGAGTTCAGTTTTCTGAGGTAGCAAAAGAAGGCTTACAGTCTCTCAGCTCCACAGAAGTGGGTGAGAAAGGGTAAAAGCCATTTCCCATTGATGAATCTACACAGGGAGCTCCCAGTTTGGGTGCTGAGGCTCCAGGCAGCTGGGGACGGACCTGGAAGGAGGACACAAGGTACACAGGCTGCCTGTGATGGACACCATGAGCTGGGTGATCCCTGAACAAAGCCCTGGGAGTTCAAGAGCTGTTACAAGGAGACTAGCAAATGGTGTGGTCTTCTTTTTATTCTGCCTTACATGCTACACTGTTTTTGTCGTTTTAAATGCAACTTTCACAACAGCCACAATGCAACAAATAAATCAAACACATCCCATGATAGATGAAACACAAAGTCAGGCTGTTATTCACAACCCAATGGGTGTCATCCTAGTATGGCAGGTAGAATGAATAGCAAAGAAAACTAGACAACTAATGACCCAAACCACACACACACATGCACATACACAGAGATGCATGCACACACACTCACTCTTGGATTCAAAAGACTAAACAATAGTCTCCAATACCGGAAATATTGTACGCTCATTAAAATACTGGCCAGACTGCTTTATGATTACTATCCCAGGATTTTAAATGATGGTTGAGTTTGAGATGAGGCTTTCAGAACAAAAACTGCCAATTGAATAGAGGAGGGAAGTGCAGATGAAGAGAGTGAAAGGGATTTAGACATATAGGAGAGACTTTTCTCCTAGAGCAGCCAGCATTAGTTTGACAAGTAGCCACTGTTTCAGAGCCAACGTTCTTTCTGTCTGCTGGGGCATTATCTTAGATGACGAAGAAATTATGGAAATGAATGGGAGAAGTGTAGCAGCATAAGCTATTTAACATTACTCACAGCCTCTCATAGCAAATCAAAGGGGAAAATAGAAATGTAGCCTGTGCTACATCCTCTCAATGCAATTGGAAGGATCACTGATCATGCCAGCTCTTATCCTTGACTGTTTTTTTCTTTGCTATTGTTAATTTTTAATTGGCTCTCCATTTGCAGTTTAAAGCTGCAGCAAGTGAATCAGCTAGTCTGTATCTTTCAGCTAAATGTAAACCAGATCATTCATAAAAAGAAAGAAATTAAAAAAAAAAAAAAAAAGGAAAGAAAAAAGACCAAGAAAAAAAAAAATACAAAACAAAACCATGCTTCAGGGCAATGTGGTCTTCAGCCACAATCCCAGAGAGTCACTCTTCCAGAAGATAAGCAACACCCGTCAAACTCCTCTCAACCTAGTGTACAATGCTGACTCATTCCCTGAGGCAGATCACCTTTATTTTCCCTTAATGGTGAATCAGGCAGCTGTGCCAAAAGTGAAATCAGCTTCTCCTGTGCTCTCAGGAGTCCTGAAACCAGTGGGTTTCTCTTTGAAGTGAACCTTCTCCTCTCTCCCCCCACCTCTTTTTGGGAGAACAGGATTACCACGGTGAGCACAATATCTATCACTTCCTAGCAGAAACTCACTAAATCAAATCAATCTGCTGCTGACATCCCCGTCCTCCCATTAATTCCCCACCATCTCCCCTTTATGGCACTTGCAGTCCTCTGAGGCAGAGGTATTGTAGACCCCTTGGTCACAACGGTAACAGGCACTAGCCCACAGGTACAAACTAGCCCACAAGTGCAAATTGGGTGCCACCAGAAAACAATGCCACACTACCAGGTTGAACGAAGCAGAGGCTCTGAGGAGCCACTGGGGAGCTGGCAGGAGCCCAGAGGGCCAGTAAATCCTGCCCAGAGCAGACCTCCAGGACCACTGCCAGAAGCCAAGCCCCTCGTGCACACCGTGTACCATGTAGATTTCACCCAATTCAGACGAGGTTTCAAAGCCAATGGGCAAAAAAAATAGGAACAGAGATAGACAAGGGAGTTAATGCTCACAACAAGGGGTCTGGGAAGGAGCAGTGTGCATGTGGCTATATGAAATATAGGACACTACCTAATACTGTTAGACACCAACATACTCTGACTCCCTTAAACATTAGCGAGGCTGTTACCTTCCTGATAAGTGCACAGAGAATGTAAATGACACATTATGTGGAATACATACACTTCATAGTGGTGTTCCTGCAGCCACGTTACTCTGTACCTAGAGAGCGTGTGGCTGTGAGCATATCCATTAGGTACACACAAGCTGTTCTTCAGCACAGGCAAATCTGTTCTTCAAACACTTTCCCAGTCTTGCTCTCAGAAGTATAAGAATACTTTTCCACTGAAACTTTCCAAACAGTGCTCTACCTACAGCATGAGGCAGGGAAAATTTCCACTTTGAATAGTCAAAGCCTGTCAAAGTTGTAAATTACTGGCGGCAGGGGCTTATAATGGAAAATGTCGTACAACCTTAGCTACAAGGCACTGGCTATCAGATTCCCTGTAGTACAATTTATATATTAAATGTTTAAAAGAAACTCACATATTTGTTATGCAAGATTTCTAGGCAGTTGTTTTCTGTTTCTGTGCAGTACTGGATGGTTTTCTTTACTCCTAACACTGTGTAAGAGAGTGGTAATGATGTCATGCACTGCTGCAGAGGAAATAAAAAGCTCTGGGCTTAGATCTTGGCAGGGAAAAACAGTTTTGCACTTAATCTCTAAACAAGTGTTTAAATAAAGTTTGTTTTGCTTGAATGCTAGTCAGGGTCTGACAGGAGGCTGGTAAACTTTCCCCAGGCATCCAGTCCCGGACAGACAAAAAGCTGAGGCAGAGCAGGGGCAGTGAAAGCACTGTGGTGCTGTTGGCCCCATAACCAGGTGAGCAAACACCTCCCTCACCCCCTCACCTCCTCCCCAGCACCTGTGTCTTTCATGAGGCAAGTTCAATGAGGTGAAACTCTGCAGAGGTGGCTCCACAATGTTTGCCTGATACCCATCTGAAGGTATCTTAAAGGATCCCAGCTTCCAAACTGCAGTGCCCTTGGGCTCTCCAGACCAGTCCCCTCCTCTGGCCCTTGACCCCACAGGCAGTGCCCCAAATCACTCACTCTTTTTGAAAATTTAGGCAAGATACCTCTGCTATCTTTCATCCACCATCTAGTTTCTAACAGGCAAAGTGGGTGGCAGAGCTAAAGGCCACAGCAATAGTACAAGGCCTGTCACAGCAAAAGGACAAGCAGTGGCAGTCTGTGTGACGGCCACGAGGTAGGTGCCTGAGATCTGAAGCTAAAACATCACCCTCAGTGGGTGGGTGGCTGCGGCTGTGTCACTTTGCACCCGAGACAGTGAAAGCGTACAAAATTCTCATGTAAGAGATGTCCATGGAGGCAATCTGGGAACCACAACACACAGAGGTAATTTACATGCCTATAGCACAGCTAAAGACAAATACAAATCAGTGGGAAACCCTGATTTCATGGTTGTTGTTGTTTTTTATTTTATTTTATTTTATTTTTTTCTGATATATGGCATAGCTAACAATGACCCATAATGTAAGTAAAGTCAAATTTGGAGGATGACAGAGTTGAAAGAAGAGCACATCTCACTGTGACCACAATTCAGCTTCATCTAATGTTGTAATATTGCTAAGTTATGTGATGAAACCTCACCTTGAACCTCAAGGGAGCACAGACAAACTATGGCAGGTAGGGGGATACAAATCACACCCTGTCTGGCCTCTTCCAGGCCCATCACAGGAGCCACCAGCCCCACAGCAGGGGCTGAAACCCATCAGTCTGACAGCTGGGAAGGCTTTCTGGAGTAGCTTTCAAACTCAAGGGGGGTGCTGCCTGTGGGGGTCTGGGACCCCTTACAGGACACAAGGGAAGAGCACTTTGGGAGTGTACAAGTCCAATGGAGGCTGCAGCCTCACTTTGTCAGGGCTACCACACTTGTCCACTAATAAATAATAAATACAATATATTTATTCAGGAGTATGAACTGTGGTCAACATGGGGCAGTACAGAACTAATGACAATAACCATGGTTCTTTGTATCATGCACAATAGAAGGTATTCGTTCAGCTTCCAGTTCCATAGGACCACGGGCATCATAGCTGCTCCTGCTTCTTCTTCAATTTAGGTGCACATAAATGCAATTTACAGCTTCTTGAGCTGAGATGATTAAGGTAAAAGACTGAATGCACTCATCCTATTTTCTTCTTATAGAAAGTTTTCCTTTCAAGAAATGACAAAGACAGTATCTGCTTGGGAAAGGGAGACTTTTAAACCATTTGGGGAAGTTAAAAGATCTCATCACATAGAGAAATATTTTTGAAACAAGACGGTTTGGTGGAAAACACAACACAGTCACTTTAGAAATAGTGTGTTCAATTTTCCTGGCCTATTGTAAGGCTGTCTGTGCAGATGTTTTTAGTAATATCAGGTCTCTCAGCGTATTCAAGATACTATACCCCCCTCCCCCCCTTTTTTTTTTGGCTGCAAAATGTTGTCTTGGAAGACATCAGGGACACAAAGCACATGTTGTGTTTCAGACTGGGGTGTTATAACTCAGTGATGCTGACTGCAACTTGAAGGCAATACACTTCTAGGGAAATAGAGTAACACAGTTTTCCTTTAGAGATGCTCAGCTGATAAACAGACAACCTGTTACTATTACATGTATCTTGTGTTAAGTTGCAATAAAGAAAAGAACCTTGGCTAACAGTCATTTTTAGGGGACCAAAATTCAAGGAAACGCAGCATCAAATAGGTCACTCAGCGCAGCATCTTGTTACAGCATATCCAAGCTAATACCCCAGATGACTATAACTCAAGTCACCTCTGACAATTTCCTCACAATCTGCCCTCTAACCTATCTCCACTTCCAGGTGTTTCTCTGAAACCCTAAGATGTGTCTGTTTGTGTTGGTGGACGATGACAAAGCCTTGGTGACAAGTTGTCCAGCACAGTGCCAGATCCTGGCCAATGGACTCCATGGCTAGAGTGTGAGGAGGCCCCTCATGGCTGCTGTGGGCTAGATTCAGAAGAAACAGGACGGGGAGGGACTGATGGGGGTGGTGAATCCATGGAAAAGAAATCCCATCTGAAATACTGCAGCAAAGGGGCTGTCCTCAGCCTTCTTGTCACACTCTCCCGAGACCTGCTCAGACCACAGCTGCTCTGACCTATAGGTATCGTCTTCTACTTTCCAGCCTACATTCATGCTCTCTTCCTCCCTCTCACTGATGCTTTTCCGTTTTCCTTTCTCAGGAGATGATCCAAAGCCCAGCATATCAGCTCCAATAGGCCCGGTCTCAGGATTTTTCTCCTTTCCAGGTGGTTGATGTCCTCCAAACTGGCTTTGCCCTCTCATTCCACCTCATAAATGGGAGCTGAGGCTGTTTGATGCTTCACAGATACCTTCAGACTTGTATCCCCAGCCCCTAAGTAGTGCTAACCTAACTCACAATTGTAGTTTTGACCAAATGCCCACCAGCTAACCAGCTTTTAATTGTCTGTGTTGCACCGCACACAAGTGCCTCTGCCTGACTGTCCTTGTCTGCTGAGAGTGTCCTTTGTCCTCTGGTGGGATGGGGCCCTGGGGCCTTCCCACACCTGATGAAGGGAGGTGCTGCAGCTGGCTGCTCCTCCCTGACAGACAAACCCAGTCACCCGGCAAATCTCCAGTAGCCACTTTCCTGACTAGGGAAGGGTTACTGTTCTCCCTTTCTCCCATTTTTAATGACTCTTGGTCATTTGGTCTTTGCTAAATATGGGGCAGGTATAGACAGGGTTTCTCCTTCAATAAGGTTTGTTTATTTTGGACTCTTTTCCCTCACTGGCTGCCTGTAAGCAATCAGTGATTGCTGGAAAGAATCTCCTCCACCTCTACTTTTTTGTCTCAGAAGATTTTCTTCTCTGGCATTGTCGCCATGCACACATGCTACCACCACAGTCTACAGTGCTGGTTATCCTCTCTATGCCATTTACTGTTTCACCAGGGTCCTCAACAAAGGATGAAATTTGACACCGTTTCTTTTTTTTCTACACCAAACTAATTTTGATGAGGTTTGCCTTTGCCTGAACATTCTGTACGCCTCTTGTTACAGAAAGCATTAACCAAACTGTGTCTCTGGTTCCTCACCTTTCCCAGGCCTGTAGGTTCCTTCTCTGTTCTGTATGGCTTGCCCTGTTATTGAGATTATCTACCTAATGAAAGCAGTGTACTACAGACTTTGTTCCACAGGGGCTTTCAGACTGGGTCATTAATGCCAGAACAACAGATATACTCTCTAGTCTGTTTTTTTTT
>VXAA01005755.1:342789-373441 GCA_013399115.1 Anseranas semipalmata
CTTCCTTTCTTCCTTTCTTCCTTTCTTCCTTCCTTTCTTCCTTCCTTTCTTCCTTCCCTCCTTTCTTCCTTCCTTTCTTCCTTCCTTTCTTTCTTCCTTTCTTTCTTCCTTTCTTTTCTGTCTCCCTCTCTCTCTCTCTCTCTCCCCCCATTGCTGGCCTGTTTATTGAGATGACCAGGAGTGGAACCGTAACCTGAATAGAGCATCCTTCTGTGCCATGTGATATCTAACAATACAAAACCCTGAAACTTTAACACTATTTTACCACCATAATGACCTCACAACTGCATGTGCCTCGTGGCATCCAGAGCCAAACTAGGGTCCTGGAACAAGAGGGGTTAACAAGAGTGACACAGCCCACACATGTGTTGCTAGAGCCAGGGATGACAGAAGCAGCACACAATCTGCTAAGTGACGGGGCTCTGCTAAAGGTCTTAGCAGCACCCAGTGCTCTAAGTGTTGACATACAGGCACAGGCACAATAAATTTTTATTCTGCTTTGTTTTATGGCATGTCATATCCAAAGACATACCTCAAATGGTCTGAGGCGCCAGAAAGCAATGAAAAGATCAGCAAACCAATGCAAAAAAAAAAAATGGATAGTGTTGCACTTCCTGACAAAATCAGGGAGACTCATACATTGCAAACAACTGCATAAAATAGGGCTCTCTACACGGCTACTGCCCAGAAACATTCAGCTACACAGAGCTATTATTTTAATAGCCTTATACACAGTCTCTAAGCTAGAATCTATTTTTTCATTCCATTCTCTTTAAAAGTTAATATCTAAAAGAATTCCCTTATTTCTCTCGCTTATGAAGTTCCTTATTTCTCCTCATATCAAGATGGAGTCAGCAGGACTGCTTCTAACCTGACTCCACTGGAACAGTTATTTTGCCACAGATCTGCATGGAGTTACTCAAAATTACTACATGATACCCTCAGCAGCATAGTTCAACCATCGTCCCAGAAGACTGGCAGTAAAGAACAGCCAGGAGCAGTAACTTCTTTACCTTCTCCAGCTTTGTCCTCAAAATATACATGACTGCACTCTCCCTGTGACATAGGAAGAAGCAGGCCCCAGGAGGAAAAAGTTGTTCTTGCTATACTGATGGAGAAGTGAAAATATGCAATGGATGGGTGCCTCCCCAGTCATTTATCTCTGAATTTCAATGAATATTTGATGACTAAAGTTTGCTTTTCTCAATCTAATTGATAACCTTGGGATAGCACTCTGCAAACTTGCGAACAGGGTAGCAGTTTTCCCAGGCTAATTCACATTATGTGTCACCTAAAACACTTTCTGATAATCCTCTGTTATTCTTGGCTTGCTGGAAACATGCAAGAGCTCCAGTGGTGAAGCAGTCTTTCAAGGAGCACAAGCAGCACTGTCCTGCACTCCTAAATGATCAGTTACATAATGGCTGAAGGGGGAGGGCAAGATAAGGGTGTTAAAGCAGTCTCGCTGTAGCTTATGGACAGAGGAAGGTTACACCACAGGGCAAGCCTAAAGAATTTAAATGGCTGTAGTCCACCACCTCCCAAGAAGCCAGCTTCTCCATGTCTGCTGCACAGCGAGCTTGTCAAGGCTGATGCACTAACTAAGAGATGCTTCACAAATGACAGCCTGGAGATGCTACTGACCATAAGCAGGCTGGCTGCAGCGTTGTGTACTGTGCAGAAATGAGGAGTTTCTCTCATCTGATTTTGCAGATCCAACAATGGGAGTTGTGTGCGCCCAGAGGGCACCACCTGCCTCCTCCCAGCCCCCCCGCCTGCTTCAGACAGCTGTCATTGGAAATTTCCATGTGACATTCCTCATGCCTGGGGTAGGTATTTCTGCCATGGATCAGTTTTCATCCAAAACCCCAGCCCCTTAAAACCAAAGATAACCCCAAAAGCAGTGCTGCAGATGCAGCAGTGTTTTACATCAGGAAGAGGACATCAGGCAGCTAATGGGATGTTGCAAGGCTATTTCACTCATGACTAAGCTGTTTTTGACTTACTGAGTCTTTTAAATATTCATGCAACATTTCTCCTTTCACACTGTGCTGTAAATCACTGTTTTTCAATGCACAGTGCCACAGACCCTGCCCAAGGGAGAGAAATGCAAGGAAATTGGGGTTTGGCTGGATGGCATTAGAGTTTGTTTACTTATTTAATGAGTTTGCCTTTCCTCTGTGATTTTTAGGAGAGAAGTCTCTGCTGGCTGCAGTGAAGAACAGTAACACCTTCCTGAAACAGGCACTTTGCAGCAGAGGCTCTGGGGCTCTCCATGACCAATCTGCTGGGCAGCAGAGATGAGAAACAACCTTCAGTAGAGCAGCATGAAGCCTTGCAACACAGTGCTCCGCTCTGAACAGCTAAGCTGGCAGAGGCAGGACGTGTCAATGCTGCCACTCCTTCCATCAGCACCTCTGCTTCACCCCATCACTGCTGTGTTTCTTCGGGGATGAGGAGCCACCTCCTGCTCCACAGCCCACAAACAGCCTTGTCCATCCCCTGCTCACTTTCCCCGGCTGTGTGCAGAGCTTGCTCTGCCTGATCTTCAGCTTGAGGGCTGGGTGGGGAGGGGAGATCAGCCTCAACATCAGGGACAGCAAAACGCCAACAAGCCACAGGCCTGAGGGACAGTGGGATGCCACTGTGCACACACAGGTGGCTGTCAATGTCACTTGCTCAGCTGGAAACCCCAGAGTGAGGGCTGAGGTGGGTGCTCTTTCCAATGAAAAGTCTTTCTATCAGGAAGCATGGATTTGCTGCAACTGGAGCATTTATGCAGAAATGTCTCCATTCATACAAAGCTTCCAGCAGGAAGAATGCTTTGGATAGTGTCCTTTGGAACAAGGGGAGGCTGGTGTGCTCAGTGAGGGTATAAAACCCTGAGATCAGCCCCTTTTCCCCAAAGCAGGATGAATCTGCGTCTCGCATACTGCAAGGGATTATGTTCACTGCCGAGCTGTTGGTGCTCAGTGCAGGGAAGGGCTGGTAAGGACTGGAAAGCACTGGGTTTACTCCTGGCGTCGAGCTGAAATGCCTCAGCCAGAGCCCTGAGCCATGCAAGGGCACGTTGTTGCATTCCTGGGGACTGCTGGTGCGCCCAGGGTGCAGCAGTACGAAGTTGGTGATCACAGAGCAGTGGGGACGCAGCGAGCCCCCTGCTAACCCGGGAAGGTGGCTGTAACAGCCTCCTCCACCAGCCACGTTTCCCACCCCACCACCAACCTGCTGAGCAGTGAGGCGCCCAGCGCAAGAGTAATCATGTTCTGTTTTTCCCATGTGTAACACCAGCACAACCGTTCCCCAGCAGATGCAGGGGAGTCTTTGCAGATGCAGCGCAGGACTTGTGAAAGGACAGGCTAAAGGCAACTGTGCGGAGCTGCTCTGCAAAAGCGCTTTGATTGCTTTCGACACTGCAGACTAACTTCATTAAGCCCCAGGCAGATGACTCACAGTTGCAGGTTGTACCGGTGAAGGGAACACAACGGGATGAGGGGAGGAAGGCAGCGTTTCCACAGTAATTAGAAAATTTCTCTGTTGTGGGTGGAACAGCCTCATGTCTCACCTTCAGCTGGACTCTGACAGTAAGTGATGAGAGATGTCCTCAGGGAAAAAGTGATGGATATCTGCCTTGTGTTGAAAAGCCTGAACTAATGGTTTTCCTTGAAGGGCCTAACTGCCTCCACAGCTAGGCACTTTCCTTATTTCTTTCCAACAAACAGAGAAGTGTTTCATCATCCCAAGTGCTCCACCACCTTAATCCCCTGCCCTCGCCCCTTCAGTCTCTTTAGGCTGCTACAACATAACATCAATGTTGTGTAAGGAAAGGGAACGTCCTTGCTGCATGTAAGTGCATGACTGAATCAGGAAGGGAAAACCTGAAACAGTGGCACCCATCTGGCAGCAGAACAGACAGGGTGGACTCCATCTATGCTTCATTTTGCCAGGCTCTGGACCAAGCTCCCTTGCTGTGGATGCTGTTAACCATTAACTAGTGCAGGTGTGAACACTGTTCCTGAGAAGCTGGTGTGTCCCCACTTGCACGTCCAGAAACACACCTCCAACAGACAGGCAGTCGCCACACCCCAAAAGAGCTCAGGCCTTGCCTAAAATCATGCTGGCAAGAGGACTCAGAAGTAATCTCCTGTGAAGGCTTGGCTATGAATTTGGGAATTTCCAGCCCTTGGGTATCTACAATTATTGCTATTACATACACAATAGCAAAGCTGTGATGGAGACCCTCCCGGCAAAACCACACTGGGAAAGCTGCTTCACCAACCACATGGACATAGTCACCGTGAGCAGATGGAGAGGGCCCCTCCAACACCTCCATCCCACTGCGGTCAGCGCGCACCAGGCTCCATACAAACTGTGACTGCAGGAGCCAGCCCCCTTGGTCACATCCCATGCTGCATACAGAGGGGGGAAGATTGCTGCCTTTTGCAAAGAGGCAGCTGACCACAGGAGTTGCAAGGTTAGCACTTGGCAGAAAGCATGGACCTCTCAGGATGGGCACTTCCCCAGCTGCAGGCACTGGGGTTTGGCTTGTGGGGCAGAATGGAGCTGGACTGGGTTAGTCACCACCAACCCCATGCTGGCGTCTGGGTGTTTTGCAGAGGAGCCGCTCCACGCAGCACTCATGCTGACCTTTCCCTGTAGCAGAGCCCTTCCCGAACACCTCAGCTGCTGTCCAGCGCACAGGTCCAGTCCCAAGTTTGTGGTTTCCTCTGGTTAATATGAGTCTATTCCCTGCTAAGCCTCTCTGCTCTGACATTTTACTGCACTGTTTTATTTCCCATTGCTGGGTGTAGCCTGCTCAGATTTCCTGGCAGCCTTGTTCTTTTAAAAATGACATACCTTGTCCTTAATGCATGTATTTTTTTTTTTTTTTAAAACATATCTAGCTTTCAGGCAAGACCAGCTCATACTTGTGCTACAAAGCATTCAAACTCATCAGGTAATCTTTCCAGAACTCTGTAACTTACACTTTTGCGTGGCCATATAACAAACAAATACTATGAAAGCAAAAGCAAAAATCAGTAAGTGCAGTGAATTGGAAAAGCTTTTTCCACTGAAATAATAAATTATCTTAACGATATTGCAACACTGAACACTAATGAGAATGTCTTCTTTTATTTCTCGTCTCCTCACTGTGAAATAAGTAGCTATGTTCTGAAAATTATCAGGCTCTGAAAAGTTATAAAATATTTGCCTGAATGACAGAATTTCCATGACAGAACATTGTCCTGAGAACAGTTATTATTCAATATGTTTGCAGATAACTTTGCCAAGAAACTGAAAAAGCTGTCTAATTTAGTGCTCATCATTAATTGCCAGTGCTTATAAAAAAATCTTGAACAGCATGGTCATGGCACTTTATGCTTTCGAACATCTTTAAGTACTTCATTAAAATAACTATAATAACTAATGAATACAAAGCAGTATATAGTGGCTGTTGCTGTGCAGATCTAGTGGTAACTGCAGAAGGAAACAGCTTTTTCAGAACCTGATTTTTTATTAGTTTTTACTTTCAGCTGCAGAAATTATGTAGGAGCAGCTGCAGCTCTCCACACTTGCAATGTCTTTGTGCAAATTTATTTGCTTTTGGAAAGACTAAAATATGCCTTTCCTCTCCTTTTTTGGGGGGTGAAGAGGTGGAGTGGGGATGGGACTTTCAGCGATGTGTTTCTGTGTCTGGACTGCTCCTGGTGAAGCCTGGGTGAGAACTCCTGGACAATCCCTGCATGTCTAACCATGATAAGTAATAACTCACATGATAAGCTTGGGAGGGGAGGGAGATGCTGAATTTTGCTGAGTCAGTTTTAGCTATCTATTTCTCCACCATCCAGGGCCTGATCCCATTATAATGTTTGATTCTTGAGGTTGGTGCAAGTGAGAATTACAAAAGGAAATACGGCAAGGGATTTCCAAGCAACCAAGCAGACATCTTTGCACTTTTTCAGGAGCTTTTTACACTTCCCATTCTGGTGACTGAGTTATTCCTTACTGCTAGTTTATTCTCAAATTCAATACATTTATGGAATGAGGGCACTGTGGTAACAGCTTTCTAAAAACAACACACACACAAAAAAAAATGCTTTTCTGCAGCATCCCATGAAAAGCAATGTTCTCCATAATTTTAATTGCAAATCTTAAATGTGGCAAGTTTTTAGAACGGGTGTGAGATTGCACATTTAAATGTGAGCTGGGTTAAAGCTGCTGTAAAACTGGTACTATTATCCTCCTGACACATTCACTGGCTTCGTGTCAGCATGGTGGGGAAGGGCGAAAGACTGCTTTTTCTGGTGCTCCAAGACCCCACCACCACGTTTGTGATGACGCGGCTCCCAGGCCAGCAGTGCTGGGGGTCTCTTGTCCCTGTGGGTCGCAGGCCCCTTGCTGACTCTGTCCCTGCTGCAGGATGCACGCTCTGTTTCCTGGCCTTATTCTGCTTTCCACTCGCAAACTCCATAACCGCCACTGACGAAGCTGTACACAGAGAGGAAGTGGTTATACAATTAAGGTTTTGTGCTGCGCCGGAAGGGAACATGGGTTTTATCCCCAGCTCTGCCACATGCTTCCAGTGCAACGTAAGCAAGCTGGTGCGTTCTCAGACATGGACACTAATCCCGTTTCACTCATTTTTCTGACAGCTGGGGTCCAATCTTTCCAAAACACTCTACTTTCTGACGTGCTGCCGGCAGGGACTGAAGGGGGAAGAAATCCCAGCACTTCAGCCTTGAGTGCATGAGGGAGAGGCTTTTGGAAGACGGCAGCACGTTTTCAAATGGTTACACCCCGTCCAGCTTCTACAGGGAGGTGCAGGCACATCTGCAGAGCTACAGAAGAGGACAAGCTTTGGAGCTGAGTCAGGGGGATGGCTCTGCTCTTGTGGCCAACACCTCACTCCTCCAGGTACTAACAGAGGCGCCCAGCTGAGATCCTCAGCCATCAGATAATTGGTCACAAAGCCCACTTTTCAAATCACATATAAACAAGTGAGCGACACAAACTGGCTTACATGACTCACACTCACTGGAAAAGCATTCTGTAAACAGTTTTTATGGTTAAAAACGATTACAATCTGTCAGTTACAGCACGATACGCAATGGGGCACAAGTGTTCCACATTTCTGTCATTTGTCACACATTGCTATGGCCTGTGTCACACACTGGCAAAACTGTAAAGGTTTGAGAAGTTTGGTTATGGTCATGAGAGTGTGAATGCGTGGTAGGCAGTGTCTTCATGGAACGGGATTTTGAAAAAATAGAGAAATGGACTGGGGAAATCCTAAGGTGCTGTTCAATGGGGACATATGAGCAGAGTGAATCAACTACACACACACAGGTGGGGAAGAGTGGCTCTAGAAGAGGACATCAGAGTCATTATGGATCGCAAATGGTGGGAAACCAGAAAGTCACAGAAAAAGGCACACCTCATGCTAGGCAGCATCAGTCCACCTCACTTGCAAGGCACAAGACTGCTCTTTAAAGTAGGAGGATATGGACAAACTGGGAAGAGAGTCCAGAGAACAGCAACAAGCACCCTAAACATGAGCTACAATAAAGCAGTGAGTAACTTCAAGGTCAGACATGCTTAAACAGAGCAAAAGAAATTATATGCATTTAAACTTTAGATCACTGCTCTGGCTTTAGCAGTGTAACACCGTAATGACCATTGCTGTAACAAGGTCACTAAGTGCCAAACTCTGATTTTGCCAGGGTACAGATTCTCCCTACTGACATCAAGCACATGTCTTTTGGATTTACCCTTTTACAAACCAATGTCAAATGCAGCTCAGTGAATGGGAGAGGCTGGCTCTCCAATGGGACATTCCTTCTCATTTTCAAGGAAGGTTGTTCAGGTGGACAACCTGCTCCATGCTCCTTCCGGCAGAATACTAGTTAAATGAGCTTTGAGGCAATTCCTTTCTTTAACCTTTAAACCCATGTTGAGAGCACTAGCAATAGACAATACATTAAAAGAAGTTTAGCTTTTAGGGTATGTTTTTCATGAGAGAGTGGCTCATTTTTTAGCACAAATTGCCACCTTGCATGGGGCAGCTGATAAAAACATTTGGTTGGCTCAGATGTACTTTACAGACTCAGCAGAGGGAGAGTTGTTATATTTCATGAATATGACCTTCTGTGCAACACAGGACACAGCTCTTGAAATGGTAGAGGAAGTAGTGAGGAGACAAAGACATCCTGATGCTGCATTTGACAAATATTCTGTGTTTAGGTCACGTGTGTGTGTGTACGTGTGCATATGAGCACATGAAATTTTGCAAGGGGATGACAGAAAAGCAAAATTCACGATTCAGCAGCTTACTGTCATTTAGAGGATGCTGGATGTATATTGCCAGGGATAGAATAGTCATTTCTCGTGGGAAAAAAACTACTAGTGGAGGAATTCCAGAAGTTTCAAAAATTACCCTAAGCATTTCTGAGACATTCTAGCAGCTTTTAGGCACTTGTAACATCATCCAGATCTTCCACCAATAACATGTATGGGCCTATTTACATTTCTATTCAGCCAAACTGCAGTCGTTGTGGAACAAGGACAGTTATTTAAAGAAAAAGGTCATCCAGAAATCTGGCCTGAAGAGAAGCCATAAAATGAAATGAATTAAAATAAGTGTTATTGCAACTTAAAAAAAAAAAAAAAAATCTATTAAAATCCATAGTCCTGAAGATGCCAAGATTTGAAGCCTGTGTTCTCAATAAAAGACTACACAGTCTGTCTTGTCAATCCCAAGTGTTCAAAAATCATGAAATTGGCTTGGAAATGAAAATCTCTTTTAAAACAACACATTAGTTTTGGGCCTCTGGATTTTTGAACTTTACCTGCCCACGTTTTCAAGTGTATTTTTTGCAATCATCATGATTGGAAATAAATGTAAAAATAAAATAGAAGAGGAAAATACAGATTTTCATGTAGAGTCAGGACACAAGGGACTGACACTTTGTCAAGGAAGCTCTGAGGACTGAGAGTCTCATGGTAACAGCTTAATTGTTGGTCTCAGCAGAACAGCCAGTGTCTGTATCTGGATAGATTTTACAAGCCAATCTCAATCGCTTATCTTTCAAGTGCTGAATGGTAGAATATCTCACTTCACTGCAAACAACTTCTAAGGCAATTGGTCTGACTGGCCATGTTTCTGAGGCACTTTTTATTATAAAGGAGGCATTAAGAATAGCTATCTTCATTAACATTTGCAGACCCTTAATCAATAGTCATTAGTAGTTTAGTAGTTTTTGACAACAGCTGACCAAATCAGGGCCACAATACAACTGATAGCTCCCAGCATCTACACCACTTGAATTTACAAAGCAGGCGCTTTTATTGCCAACCTGGGTGAATAATGGCTGAACAGATGCTGTGGGGAAAACGTGCTATTGCAGCAAGTGCCATGGCTCCTGTCGCCTCCCTTTTGCAGGCAGGAAGGCAGGGGAAAGCACTGCTGGCTTTCGTTTTTGACTTGCTTCCTATTCTCCCCAATCTAGGAAAGGTTTAATGGGAAGCAGTGGACCAAGGATGCATTTGCAGAATTTATTTTTCAGGGGCAGTGCAACCTTTCTCTGTTGAACAGGGGGGGTTTCATAGGGGTTTAAATACCTAAGCATGCCGGCTGACACCAAAGGAGATTTGCTAGAAGGGCCTAACTCCGCTCTGGAGTATACTGCATCCATCTTGTGCAGCTTTTTTAGGGGGAAAGAGGGAGAGATAACAACCTTTGTCATGTATTGGACACACATGGCACACAATTCCTTTCGCATATGGTCATCCCTGCAACTTTATCTCCTACCAGTGAGTCCCAGCAGTTTGCCACAGAGGGAGCATCCACCAGCAGTAGGTGAGCACATATTTCCACGTTTTTTAATGTCAGCCTGACTGCTTCCTCACGGATAACAGTAAGCAGAACCAACCCTGCGCTCTGAACGATTTTGCTCCTCTCCGCCCACGCAAAATGCATCCTGGTGCCTCTCCTGCAGGGCAGGTTTTGGAGATGTGTCTGGTGGGGGGCCGGAGGAAGGAGGGAGGCAGTGGTCTGTGTGCGGAGCAGCTCTCACCTTACACCGCATGCACGAAAGGGCCAGCAGCTGTGCCCAGGTTTTTATCGGGGGGCTGCCAGGGTTTTTATCAGCAGTGGCTTCCAGCCGGTTCAGAAAGCAGCTTGCCGCTGGACTCCCGGGCAGGACGTGCTGCTGCTGGTGAGGCTCAGACCTGCAGCTCTGCCCTGCACCTCCTGACCTCTGCGCCGGCCCTGCTACAACACAGAGCTGAGCCCTTTGAGAGCTGCTGCGTGGTGAGTGCGTCTCCTTACACTTTTCCTTCAGAGTTTACACTGAATTTCTTAATTTCCACCACCACAACAGGACTGTGAGGACCTGTTTTGCTCTGCTCTTTCTGTTTAGCAGTTTGCTGGCTGCACGGGGGCAGACAACACCTGAGTGACACAAGGCTAGCCAGTGCACAGTTATTCCACCGTCTGTTTTGGAACAAATGTGAACCAGCAGGGTGAGTTAATTTCAGATCATGGTACTTGCCAGCATTTGGCTGAGGAGTTTTTGTCCCAGCACTTGGTCCTCCCAAAGCTGGGTGGCTGTCGAATCACAGCCTCCAAGTGTGCCACTCAACAGGCAGGGAGCCGTTCTTCCAGAGCATACGGGCGGTGATCAGCTCTGGCTGTGCAAGCAGTAGGTTTGCTAGGTGGCTGCAGCTCCAGCAGCAGGAGCTGGTGGAAGGTACTGACAGCAGGGGAGACTTGACCCAAGAGCCTTAGATTCATCCCCTTGCTCTGCATTGGACTCACAGCACAAGTGCGGTCACACTGCTTTCCCCTCCAATCCTTTGTCTTTCCTGACTCTGTAATGCACACCTTAAAGGAAGGGCTCTGCCTCTTATCTTGGTTTGGTGGCATAGCAGGTTGAAGCCTCAAGACATACCTTATAACGACAGCAACAACAGACTCACACTAGCAAGCTATTAACAGCATCTGAAAATATTGTGCTGACCTACAACAGAAGCCCAAAGGAGTCACACATATGTGCATCATTTGCAGTTCCGGTCCTGCTGAAGGCTGTCTTTTCATAAGCCTTCAAAAACACTGCTGTTAGGGCTGGAGTTCTAGCCAGAACAGAGGGAAGAGCTGCCTCGCCCCAGGGGTGCAATGCCCAAGGCTCGAGATCCCAGTCACTCAGGGCTGAATTTCACCTTCAGCAGTGTCCTTCAGCATCTTGGGACAGCCTGCAGTCACCAATCACAAGACAGGGAAGGAGATTATCTGTGCACACCAGGATTTAGGTGCAATTTAACCCTCTAATTTCCTGCTGATCTCTCCTGGTCATGAGTTACAGCAGAGGCTGCTCCATCTTTTCTAGGAGATCCAACTGACAGGGATGGGATTTGAGCATTACTTCTCTCCCAATGGGCCAAGCAGAGCAGTATGACTTGGCACATGTGGGAAAAAGCTGGGAAACATGCTGCAATTAGCTGCCACATCCATGATGCCAAAGAGGTGAACATGAAGAGATGTTGCCATACCAGCCCTGAGAAAACAGACCCTGTTGCCTGCATCGCACAGGTCAGTACGTCCCTCAAAGCAGCACAACAGTGCTTGTGAAGTGACATATGGGAGCACATATGTCACTTGTGACATGTGAGGAGCTCAGTCTTGAGCTTGGAAGAGTCCAGCCCCAAGCAAATACTGCCTGATGCAGTACCCCTCTGTGGCAGTCAAGGTCCTGATAGGATTTCAGCACTGTTCCCTGTTGCTGCATGCTCCCGAGCTTGCAAGAACTCTGTTTGCTAGCACCATTGAGACCCTGCACTGCAGGAATGACAAAGCAGGAGCTATGCAGGCAAATGCATTTTATGAGAAGCAATTACTGAGCAGAGCAGATCTGCGTGAGAGGAACTGAGTAAAACATTGCTAGGAAAGGCCTGCTGTAACTATTGTTCTGAGGGAAATGGTATGCCTCTAGCCCCTGCCAAATTGTTTAATTTTCCCTAAAATTGGCAGCACACTGGGGAGGGGAGTGGGAGGCTGTACGAGAATCCTCATTTACTAGAGCGCTTTCTATCTATCTCTGGAGATTTATTAAACTTCATGGCTTGTTCTCTGTTTATGTTTTATACTCCTGAAGAGCCCTTTTTGGTTAGAATAAATGATGGCCTCCCTCGCCGTGGCAAGAGCAGATTGCTGTGCAGTTCTGCAAAGGACCTGACTGAATTGCACCACAAAAGATGAAACAGCGTGGCATTTCTTTTGAAGCAAAGGTAAAACTAGTTACGCTCAGTGTCTATGGTCTTTCATTTAGCGGAAGAAAGAGAGATGAATAATAGATGGTCCCCTGGAAATATTGTTCCACCAGCTCTTAGCTGGAATCAGGCAATGCTAATACATTAAGAGCATTCAAGATTATTCTATTTAATCTCCATAATGATATAGTAATTTTAGCCTAGTAAGAAGCAATGACAACTTCCCCTCTCTCCCATAAAGACCTTGAATCCGTAAGTGGAAGGAGGTCTTAGCCATGTCCCAAGACAATAGATAAAGAGCCTTAAGCTTCACTGTCATTCTCTAGAAGTGTCAGATAACCAGGACATGACATAAGGTATTGTGATTATGAAACAATATACCACTGAACCACTTCAGGATGCAAGGGACCTCTTAGAAAAACAGTGCCTTGGAAATACAAAGTAAATTAGGGTAGTTGAGAGACAAACAGTCAATCAGAAATATCAGTGATGGCAACAGGATAATAAATCTTGTTTACTACAGATGTTTTTGGTTTGGGGTTGTCAAATCTCCAAGGAAGGGTCAAAGGACAGGGCTGTACCATACAAAGCCACAACCCACAACATCCTGAATCCATGTTTCTCAATTACCTTCCAGATATTAAGATTTAATACCTGCAGAAGTCCACACCAGCCCCAGAGATCATCTCAGCAAAGTAAATGAAAACAGGTGCTTGGAGGTACCAGAGTGTTTGGCAAAAGCTTAGCATTCAGGCCTAAAACTACAGCTTCATTAAACAGGCATTAATTCACACATGCACTCTGCTTTAGAAGTAGCATCTAAAAAATAGCTATGTTTCCTCTTTCTTAGTTTTGGTTCTTATGAGAGATCAGCCCGCTGCAATACCCCACCAATTCATCTGAAATGTTAAAAATAGCCTACAGTGTGTTTCCTTTCTGCCTGATTTGAATGCAAAACAGATGTGTTGCATGGCAGAGCATCACTTTGGCTGTCAGGAGTTTGCAAGCCAAATGGTTCTTTATTGTTTTGTGTCTAAGAGGTGTACAGCATTTTGCCTCGTGGCTTGCAGACTGCAGCACTCCACAGAATATGCTTCCTTGCCCAGTAACAGCAAATATTGAGGAGCAGCCTTAGAGCTGCTGATTTCCTGCCTTGCAGTCAGTTACTGCTCTTGCATTTCCCTAAGAGTAGTTGCGTTTCAAGAGAAACATACATTATGATCTGAGGAGGTGCAAAAGCCAGGAAAACATGTAAAACTGTACAAAACTAATGCATCCTGACCCATGGAATCTAACTATGTTGGCATGGTCAGACTCCAAAGAAAGATTAGGACCTCCTTCCAGCCTGCCCCATCTCCGAGGTCCTGAACAACAACCATCCAAGAGTACAGTCCTATACGTAGTACCGTAACAACATTCTTCACCTGAGGGGCAGTGTGCCATTTGCTTTTCAAGTATCTGCAGGTTATCTTGTGACTCCACCACAATGACCTCCCCAGCAATGTTGACCCTGGAAGATGAATTAGCAGCAAAGGGGTGCCACAAACAAGTTGCTTTGCAGCACATGGGGCTTGGGGGCATGGGAGCATGGTACGAGGCTCTGTGCAGCTCTCTCTAGGGGCAGGTCACAGACTGGCGGCACTCTCTTGGGGCACCCCTTTGAACTACACATTTTACTCCAGCTCCACGTGAACATACAGGAACACTCAGAAATTGGTCTCTATGGCTGAGCTCTTGGAGATAAGTTGGATGGAAAAGCCTCTTGTCCATTTATTTGCACATCCATCTCCCTAGAGCCAAGAACCACAGTCTCACCTGGGCAGTATCCTGAGTTCATACGACTGGTAAGGGCAGTTTACCTCTCTGCCCAATGGACACTGGAGAAGAGCATCACAGTATCGGGGCAAAACAGAACTAGATTGCCCAGCTCTGGAGCCATCTCCAAGCATCTTAACCTCATTACCCATGCTGGGCCACTGGAGCAGAAGGCCTGGACATCTCTCTAAGAGCTACTGTCTTTTGGAGATTTTGTGGTACCAAAGACGTGGTAGGATTCCCCCCTTGCACGAGAATCTTGCTGAGGCTCTTGTCCCTTCACTAGACGTCATGTGCTCTGCTCTGCTACCAGTCATTCCCCTGCAGTTTCAAACCAGAAACCTTCCAGAAGGTTTGTTTCATTTTTAAATGGGGTTTAAAGTGTTGGCATGGTGTCCTGCCCTCACCTTGAAGCAGCAGAATTATCTGGAACTTGGCTCAGAACACCTTTTAGTTTTCTGTAAACAGGATCATGGCAGAGCTGAACTCAGGCTTACAGAGGATACAGCTTCCCAGGGTGTCCCAGCAGTTGGTCGAGTGCTGATTTTGGCATAGAAGATGTCATCATATGCAAACTTTCATTTGACCTCCCTCTTCAGGTACAAGCCTGGCAGCGACCCACTCCCATGCATTTGTGCTCTGTACTGAGCTGTCTATCCATTACAAAGCCTGTATTAACATTGGCATTTTCCACTCTGAAGCAATGGCATTAACCTATTCAAGAGTTGATTTCATGCAGGACACCGGGTGTAGAGCACATCTAATGTAATCAATCTTACATTTCTAGCTGAGGCAGTGCTTAGGTTGCTTTTTGCTAACAGCAGTGGCTATACAGGACTGGTATGTATAGTATCCCTGCTGCAGAGAAAAGCAAACTGGCAGGAGAAGAAAGGATTGTTCCTGGCATCATTTCCCCACCTACACAGCAGAAGGCAGAGCTGTTTCAAGCCAAACAATTATCCTCAATTTATTACAGTAATGACAATAGTGAAGGGCAAAGCTAAAAAATCTTTCTGGACACGCCTGACCAGCTAGGACGGTTTTCTGCTGTAGAGCTCACACTCAGACCTGTGAGTCCCCCTGCTATGCGACCAGTGCTCAGACAGCACCGATGTCCCATCCTGTCCTACCTCAAGGCTCTGCCTTTTCACCCGTTGAGCCACAGCCGTCCCCGCACTGTGCACCCCTGAGTAGTGCTGCGGGGACTTCCCTCCCACCTGGTCACAGGGCTGGCACCCTGCCACCACCACCGCAATGGGGCAGCAGGGGCTTCGCAGCTCCCCTTCCTCTCCACCACGCTCCTCCATCCAGCACACTGCTGGTTCCTTGCTGCTGGTGCCTGAGCAAGGGGCACGGGGTGGTCACTGTTGCCACGATTGAAGGCTTCTTCTGCGAAGGAGGTGCTGATGTAAAGGTCATTCCTGCAACCTTGGGTTGCGCAAGTCAAGGCCATTATCTTTAATGGGGCTTTATGAGTGGCCAAGGAAATGAGGTCTGCACCTATGCTATACATGGAGCAGTGAAAAAAAAAGCCATGGAAGTAGATGGTGTTCCAAGCGACCAGCTGATTTTTCATATTTATGCAATAAAATTGAAAATAGCAAAGATTTGGAAAGACGCAACCAATCTCTACTAAGAAAACCAACAAACAAATAAAATAACTCCATAAAACAGAAACAAACACAAGCAAACAGACCTTGCAGCTGGTCGAGGTTCAGCCAAAGGGAACAACAAGATTGGGGATCACATTTCCCAAAGTTAGACCTTTAAATGTCGAATACTTGTTGTATTGCCAATACTTTGGCTAAATGTTCAATTGTCAAATGTCAATGAAGTGCAACATTGCTATTTTTTTTTTTTCTGAACGAAGCCATTAGCAAACAGTCCATTACATTCAATGAAGCAATGACAGAAAAACAACCGAACTCGAAATGTCAGGATCTGATTTTGTTTACATTCATTTCATCCATTTTTAGCAATAAATGCTGGAAAGGAGTGTATTTTAACAGTGAAGACCTACTGTCTTCCTATATATTTAAAGCAATAATTCTTACTACAAATTGAAAAAAATCTGGAGCTGAAGGACTCTGTAATGATTTTTGTTTCTCTATATCTTTATACAACCATATTTAATACCCTTTATTTGTGATTTTTCTCCCCTTTCTTCCTGGATTTTCATTAGTATGTGTCACCCATTAAAGAGAGGACAGCAGCCTCTCAGGCTGTGAGATTTCATTCTTAGCACAGCCACAGGTTTCCTCTGTGATACTGACTAAATAACACAGTCCTCTGTAAGAGGAGCTGTTGGTGCTCAGAGGCTGTGAATTCACCCAAGCAGGGCAAACTGTTTGTAAGCTGTCACCTACAACATTATTATTGACTCGGTCTCTGTGAAATAGGGCTGATGGGTGTATTTCCCTAGTTCTCCCACAGGCTAGTAGTGGGAATGAGTGCAGGCTGGTGTCAAAATGTATAATTGGGAGGCTTAGTGGAATATTGCTGCTTTACTGTTCTCTTCTTCTCATGCTATGCAAGCTGGCATCCTAGCTGGCCCCGCAGTGCGCTTTGCTGACACCAGCAGTGATGTTGCAAACCTCACAGCACCAGCACTATGGCAATGCAGGCTACCAGGGCAAACAAGATCAGCCTTATGTCAGCAGCAACTTTCTCCTCTCCTTACAGGTCTGAACACTCCTACACCTGCTCCCGTGGATGCATTCAAAGGAGAAGGTGAAGTGTCCCCATAGCACAGATTGGTATGGTCCAGCTTAAGAATATCTCCCCCCATCTCTCCACAATAACAACCTCCCCAGGATCTCAGTACTCTGCAGTGACATTTCAATCACAGTCACCATTTCCCCTTCAGACTGAAGCCCATTAGCTTCTAAACTAGGCTACTTCCCGGCGCTCAGCTGAAGGAAGCACTTTGTTGGGAGTATAATCAATCTTACCACAAAACTCTGGCTGGTACTCTCTCAGGTGATTAAACAGTCACATGGGAGAAAAATGACACAATTCAAGGGTTGCTCTTAACAGAGCTAGGACATGAAAAATGAAAAGTGTCACTGTATTACTTCGGCTCCCTTACATCATCACCCCCAAATACAGCCATGAAGTGCAGCCCCTCTATGATGGACTTATGCATAATTCAAAACATGAGCTGCATTCCGGAGCAGATCTCCCGGTCCAAGTCTGCTGAGAATGTCAAGCAGCATGTGCTTGAAGGCTTCCCAAGCAAAGAAAAGTGCAGATCACTAGTGCTGCAAGAAAGTGAAGTACAAGAAAGACTGAGGTCGAGATCACACATGGGAAGTCAAAAACTGACAATGTTAAAAGCTCTGTTAGCAAGTGAGCATCCCCACAATCTCTCATAGTTTTGCAGATATCAGTGGATTTGTGGTTCTTCTGCTATATAGTCTTCTTATGTTTTACGGATGTTCACTGTCTGGGGTCCCCACAGGAACAGAACATAATGATCTTTAAGCTAGCAGAATTTAAAGCAGATTCGTACTATATTTCAAGTGATCATTCCAAGATTTCTTCTGTTTTTACACTGAACCATAGAGAGGTAAAGCTGCAACTGGAAAGGAACAGAGTAGTTCCCAAACTCACCACAAGATGAAACAAACAGCAGTGTAGCTAGACTGCCCAACAGTTTTCAGGGAAAAGTAGAATTAGCACGCAATAAGAATTTGCAAAATTTATTGCAAAGACGAAGAAATTTGCATTCACCTACAGTCACCAGAGTGTGGGATTTGAATTTGGTAAAGCTTCTTTCCTGATGAGATTGAGGTACAATCCAATTACCTTGGGGGTAGCAAGCAACCATGGTGCTCTTAGTGGCAGTAATGACTGGGACACATGGTCTTACCGTGTGACTGATTTGGGACAGTTAACCCCTAGATAAAAAAATCAAGCAGTTGAACTGGCTTTTTCTTCAAAAAATGTGGTTAATTTCTACCTTAAGAAATCTATTTTCAGCTCATTCTCACATGATGAGGTGTTTCCTTGCCATATCTGAACACCCAAAATCTTCTCTGATGATATGACCTATGGTTATACAAAATTCACGGTCAAGACATTTGTCTGAACATTCTCTATTGACTGACATTTTTAAGTCTTTCTCTGCAAGTGCAGGATTTACATGACTTGCACAATATTTACAAGCTGTGTTTTTAAAAAACATTGTCAGTGTTTCTGTAAAGTCATAATTTTGGATTAATTATCAGGGACTTTTTGTCATTATGCCATCACCACCCATTTGTAAAATAGAGAAACATGAAAATTAATGTATAAATGAAGTGTAAGTTAACATCAGACAGCAGTGCTTGTATACCCACTTGCTAAATTCCATGTGTATGAGAATTCTGAAAGTATTAGTAACAGCCTGGAGAAGACACTGCAGATATTTTCTAATCTAAACAAGCATGAACAGAGCACAAACACATACCAGCCTGCAACATGGGGAACCTGATAAATAATTTTTAGGGGCAATGCAGTTTAGATACCAAATTCTTCTTTTAATGCTGACTTAATGCCACACTTGGTGGATCTCAGTCTTGTTCAGGAGATGTCAGAATATTCTTCTGTTTTCTTTGTCTTCAGCCCCCCGCACTATCAAGTTCCCCTCCCCTGCCATCTTCTGCCTGGCTAAGTGGCTTAAGGGAATTGATACTTCCGCTGATCCACAGCTAGTAAATCTGCTTCCTGGGCTTGTAACCAGTTATCTGTGTACACTCACAGAACATGTCTTTTTAATCCTTTCTCCAAATTTGTAGAAGGAAAAATTGCAAACACTAAACAGTCGATTAGCAACAATTAGGAAAATTACAGGGTTGCTTGAAAAGCTACTTATCTGAGGGATCTCCATTAATCTCTATTGTACGGTGAATTCAAATGCTTGGAGATAGCAAGCAACAGAGAGTTTGCTAGCTGTGTTCTTGAATCTTTGCATGTTTGAAAGCCAGCATACATGTTGGCTGTAGTGGCCATATACCATTTTATAGAGCACGTGGGGAATTTTGGGGTATCTTTCTGTTAACTGACTCTGAAAAATAGACTCTGTGTACTAATGCATCGATTGGCTGTTTGATCCTGAAACAGAGCCTTTCTGTGCACACAAGCAGAATACGAACACAGCTGTATGTCATGAAAATTACATAGCTGAAGAATTTTGCAAAAATTGTTACTGATAACCTTCAAAATCTGTTAACTCAATTGCTAAATCAAAGTCTCCAAAAAGCAGGGTGGGCTGATAAGCCTCCATAAGGCAATAGCTAGAGTTCACTAAGGGTTTTTGCACAAAGCGACAGGAGGGAATTCAATCACATAGAGCCGCACTGCAGTGTTTGCTGCATGGGCAGAGCAGAGTGGCTCCAGCCCTCAGGGAAGCTGAGGAAAAAGGGGTGTGAAGGGCACTTCCTTGGATTTCAGCATCGGTGAGGAGCCTACACATACATAGACGGGTGGTGAGAGGATCATCCTTGCAGAGGTTCCCTGAGAAGCGCAGTGTGGCCAAAAATGGATGACTGCATTCATAGGCCAGCCCCTTACCAGGGGGAAAAGCTGCAAGGTCTCAGGCAGACAGCAGGTATCTGTGGCATTAGGGAACAAGTTTTTCTGCTATCTTCCAGGCAAGAAAGGGTCAAGCATCCCCTGCTCGCCTTTACTTTGCAGATATAACTGCTTCTTCCCGGTCTCCCAGCACTTTCCTGGCTACTTTATGATGTTCCTCTGTTACTTGTACAAGCTTAAGCCTCTGCAAGCCCCTGCATCAACACAGCAGGAAGCCTTTAGTTGTCCCTCTTACCCCACGCTCTTTAATTCCTAAAACCCTAACAGCGTAGTCCAACAAGGACACTATTTTGTTCCCTGACCAGCTCAGACTAGCTACAGAAATTATCATTCTTCCATTCCCCTGCAGTTGTCTCTTTCGCCCTGGTACATGACTCCCTTACTAGGGCAGTATTACCTCCACACTGATAACTGTCTGCTGAGCACACCCATGGCCCAAGGAGTGCTATCTTGAAAATGCCAACATATCTTGAAAATACCAGCCATCTTGAAACTATCAGCCATCATGACTTTCTTGATATGATCATGCTCCTGAATGCCCATGTCTTGTGATGACACAAGATGCTTGGGCGTCATGCAACACTTTCAGGCTGAGACCATTCATCAGGCCCACTGTGGGACAAAAATATGATCAGAAATGCAATCATATAACTGTCTCTAAGCTGGGTAGACAGGAGCAATGCACAAACACCAAAATCCTTCTTTCCCACACATTCATGCTCTGGGCATGCTGTCACTTGTGAAAGAAGCAAATGTTGGAGGAGCCGAGACAACAAACTAAATTATTAGTATGCTGATGCAGTGATCCTTGGGCCAACAATGCAAGAAGTGTCAGCAGGGCACAGAGGGAGAAATCTTTGAAAGCACACATATGAGTCAAGCAACTGGTGGAGTCTGCACAGTTAAAACAATTGTTCACCTCTGTTCACTCCAGCTTTGCTGGGGGCATCTTTCAGAGCAGGACAGAACCAGCAGGGGAATAAGAAAGATGGAAGTACTTCTAAAAGACACATAACATTGACAAGGAAGGGCAATATTAGTCTTTTATTCCCGTGACTGGCCCTTAAGATTGTTGTTGCAGCCCAGCAAGAAGCTGCATGTGACCCTGAGAACAACTCAAGAAGCAGGACCGAGAGGGCCTCTGCATGTGTGACACATTGGTCTTCCGCCCTGACTGGACATCATTACTTACTTACTGCTTAAAATATTGAACAGACACTAGTGCTAGTTCATGCATCTTGGGTGCTTCTGAACAGTGACTGAGAAACTGAACAGTTTTTATTTTCCTTTGTTGGGATTTTGGTTTAGCCTGTGTGTAAGTATCATATCAAAATTATAGCTCTATTTATCTGAAAACTAAGAAAGCATGAAGGGGGCTGAAATAGTTCAAGGACTGAAAACAATTCCCTCCATGGGGAGAATTATGGAGCTCAGCCTGCCTGCCCTGTCAAAAAGACGTGGATTATTACAACGTATGTTCACCTTTGTGAGGGGAAATGCACATCTTGGAAGAGCTTTTTAATCTAGGTGAGAAAGGTGTAAAAGAATGAATGTCTGGAATACAAACATGTATTTTCAAAGTCAGTGTAGGTGGTCCTGTTTAAAAGAGATGATAGAATAAGGGAAAAGGCAGATACCGTCTTGGTCTCGGTTTTGACACCACAGCTGGTGCAGGTCTGGAAGAAATCTTAGTGAGGAAGATTGTCTGTGTCATGTAGTTCATGGACTAGAGCATCCCAATGTTCTGCTAGGTTTTACAGAGCTATGGACCAGAAACTATGCCAGTGAAAATTCAGGCCATTTTGTTCAAGCTGAAAAAGTAGATTCATTACCCAGATTAATTTAGTATGGTGGAAAGCTTTTCTTCTTGAGATCCAGTCCCAGAAGCTTTACACTGACTTGTAGTTAGCACCTTAGAAGACACAAGTTATCTTTTATGAGCTTGAAGTCTTTTTTTTTTTTTNGCATAAGAGAAAGGCTTTGGAACAAGCTTGATACTCCTTTTTTCCTCCTTTGATCTGTCTAATCACATGAATTAATTGACTGTTAAAAACTGTAAAATTCAAATCTCTTTCAGGAATTCCATAGAAATACTGAACAATGTCACGAATCATGCTTAAGATCACAGCTTCATATACTCCCCCCCATACCATGTGACTACAAACCCAGTATTGATTTCCTTTCATCTCAAAAACTGAAGCAATATTCATTGCCAAAATAAAAAGCTGTCTGAGTTATGAGAATGCACTGCCAGCAAGTTCCAGGATGAAGCATAGATATAAAAAAGAAAAAGTGGGGGAAGGGGGGCAGCGAAAGCATATGTGGAAAAGCTGAATATACTCTGTGAGAAGATATGTATTAGAATGAGGCTTTCATCATAAAACAATACAGAAGCAAAGGTAATAGATGAGTGCCACAATCCCAACACTCTTGTCCGGAGCAGGATGGCCCCTGCCTCTGGTTTAGCTTAGAGAAGCCCTTAGGGGTAGCCAGCCTTGTCCCAGTGGATTTGCTCCTGCCTATCTTTCCCCAGCTGAAACCTTTCCTTCTGTCTCAGTGACTAAGTCTCTACTGGGAATTGGGGCCAGGGGTGAGGGGTGGACAGGAGACAGGATGAGACAGAACAGACTGTAAATAAGTAGACATATCAGCCTTACATCACCCCAAAACAAAACATAGGTATTTCTCCCTTGCTGCTTTCAAAAGCTCTCTAATTACTGAACAATGGTCATGCTCAGGTTTTTGAGTTTAATGTGTACCTCCTACTGAGCCTGGGCCTTCACAAAACATTTTAAGGTGAAAGAGCAAGATGTGATTCACAGTACTCAATCTGTAGGACACTGGGCTGCCTGCAGTATAAATAGTAAGGGTAGCCAGTGTGACTGCCATAAAGCAATCTACATAAAGACAGCGCCTGCTCATCTCTGCAGTCTGTCTGGGGAGCAAGAGGGCAGAAGCCGCTAACAGGAGATACTCTGAACCCGTCTATCCGTCTCCAAGAGGCACTGTCCTGCCTGATTTCATGCGGTCTGAACTTGACCCTAAGCACAAAGACTCCCTTCTTTGCTTCACTTAGTACCTTGTAACAAAAAAAAAAAAAAAAAAAAAAAAAAAAAAGGAAAAAAGAAAAAAGACATCTTTCAGTCCAAACTGGTTTGAATTCCTCACAGAAAACAATTCTCTTTCCTCAGTCACACAAAGCCTTTCCTCCTAACACTGCCCCATCCTAGGTAAAGCCAGGTTTTTTACTATCAGAAGTCTTTCATCACCTGCCCTGGCATCTTCTAGGGCTGTCTGCCCTTTCCTGACGCAGAGCCAGAGCAGTCTCTGCCCAGGTACTGTCTGCAGTAGATTGGCATCACATGTGCTCTCCCTGAACCAGCTGCCTCATTGCATTGCTATTGATTCCGAGTTGGGTTTCTGCAGCAAATCTATTGCATTTCCATTAGAAAGACTGCAAATGATGAAAATGCTCATTTATATTGTTTCAGCTCTGCATCACAATTAACCTGCTGCTTAGCCTCCAGTGAGCCAAATTCTGCCTTCTCATCTGATACTGAGAAAGTTCCCCAAGGTTTCTGTGCACCTGAAGGTTAGACACTGCAAATCGGAGGTGGGAAGGCAGCTTTGTGTGTTTATTTGTAGTATACAAATAGGAAATCAAACACTTACAAGTACAATAGATATTGAAAGATGATAATTTCAGTCCCCTGCAGTGAAAATCCAAAGCCTTCTTTTTTTTTTTTTTTTTAATAACATCAATTTATAATCAGTTTTGCTTAGAAAGTTATGATGCAGTACGGTCCCATGTGTCGTTTTTAATAAAGAAGCAATGGCCGTATACTCCATGTACCTGTTGTATTCTTTATATTCACATATGATTTTGTATATAAATGAGGAAGAAGGCAATGCCAAAGCTCCATGTAGCATGAATACATAACTTCTCAGTGAAGTTTACAACGTAAAATGAAGCTTTTAAAAAGATACACAAGCGGAAGCCACTATTCAGAAATTCAGACTATTACTAACAGAAAGTACTTCAGAACATTTTCTCCATCATGTTCTGCACATGATGTTCTGTGCATGAAAGTAAAACCACACCCATGAGGTAGTTTCGAAAGCCATGACTTTGGGGTGCTTTTCAAAGAGAAAGAAAAGAAGGACTGATCAGTTCAACCTTCTGCACATTAAATAGAAGAGAAAGTTTTTCTGTGCAAGCAATGAATCTTAAAAAGGGGGACAGTAAAAGAAAAAAAAATAAGAAATTAATCTGACCAAACTGTGTGCTTGTTGAGAACATTTTGTAGACTGTGTGATGAACTGGACTGGGGAGAGAAAATATGCACACATCAGTTACCATTTTGGAAGGCTTAATGGACCAGAACTCCCTGAAATTTGCAACATCTTATGCATCTCACCCCATCAGTCCCAATCACACTTTACTTTGAGGGTTACTACTGCAAGTAAGTACATCTGTAAGCCACCACGACCTTTGGGACAGCAGAGAAAGAAGTGTTTTAGGAAAAAAAAAGAAAAAGTCTGGCTGGCTCAGTACATTGGCACTTGCTTTATTGCTGCTTGTTAATGGAGGCCGAGTTGTGTCTCCAGAGCTTACTGAGATCAGCATCTCTTTATTATGCTCTAGAGTTAGGCAAAGAACTTGTCTGGTATCTTAACCATGATTAATTATAACTTCCTTGTGACAAGAAATTGTTAATTCACAGGACATGTGTCAGAGAAAAGTCATAGCTTTTAGAATGAGTCTTTGCATTGTGTTGCAGACATTAGAAGCTGAGTTGCAAGAATTGCCAACACTCACTGGAGAAAGAGAGTACTCCTGCTAGTCTCACTCTGACAATTGCCTTGGGAGAGATCTAAACGATATAAACGATATAAACGATAAAGATCTCTTCCTTGATGCTGACTAGGAAGCTGAAGGCAGCTTAGCTTCCTGATGTAGGCACTTAAGGTAGGTGTCTGAGGCTAATCAACATCAATACTGTATCAGAAATGGAGCAACATCTGCTTTCAGGTGCTTTTCTCCTGCATCTTCAAGCTTTGGGGAAAAAGCAGCCTCTTCTGCGGCGCTGCCCTGCATAGTAGCAGTGAGAATAGGGAAAGCTGCTACATAGCCCATGCTGCATCATCCGCTCTCCCCCTCTGCAGCTCTCTGACACATCCCTGACCTTGACACTATCAGAGGCTGCCAGGCATGGAGTCAACCCTATGGCACTGTAGTGGGGCTCTGAACTGCAGAGCATGGGTCAAAATTGGGCTGTTTTGAGAAAAAGAACAAACACATGAGACGCTGCTATGAGCAAACCCTCACTGTCCACAAATCAAAGCCTTCCCCTGTGTTGCAGCACCTGTAACTGGAGGGAAGGCTCCCTCCAGCCTCCCACGGAGATAAAATACAGACCTTTGCAAATTGCTGTCTACAGGGAAAAGGACGTCAAATGCAGAACTGGGAAAAAACAAGTGGAGGTGAAAGAGGCAGAGAGAACTGCAAGGAGCATTTACAGTATGATACCAAAACAAGTGACAGGCTAGTGTTCTTTCAACTTTTTCCCTAAGTCTAAAATGGCGCAAGAAATTTGGCCGTTGTGCCTGGATTACTCTGGAGGACAGTTGAGATAATTTCCTAGGAAAATGCCCTCTACCAGTCCTCCACAGCACTCTTTTAGAAGTTTTCCTACGGAGGATAAGAAAACAGCAGATTTTGCTGATGGCCACCCAGCACACCTGAAAAAACAGCAGAAATCAGAAACAGAAAGGAGTGGTCCCAGGTAGGGGTGGTTAATAGCAGTGCGCGGTGCTTTCTCACTTTTGCCCCATTTTCCAGAGGTGGCAGAGGATGGAGCTCCTGTTCCCCGTCCCAGCAAGTGACCAGCTGTGCCTAGCAGCCCTGCCTGCCCCAAGGGGTGTGCACAGATCCAAGCACCCACACACCTCTGCATGTTGTGGCCAGCACAACTCAGTGGGCACAGAGTTTGGGAGATGGAGATGTAGCTGGCCCATCAGCCCACTGCAGCCTGAGGGGGCCAGGGAAGCCCAAGGCAGGAAGGGTGCAGGAGCAGCCCAGGGCTTGGACACCTCCACCTGGGGGCACAGCCAAAACACAGGAGGGTTGCATGCCCTAAGGACTGCCAGTGGGGCCTTGGGACTGTTGTGTGAAGCTGCATGTGGCACCAGCCACAAACTGAGTTGCTTCTGATGCCAGGAGCACAGTGCTGGATATTCATGGCTCCCTGGCATGCCTAAAACACCCTGTCCAGTCAGCCTTCTCCTCTCCAGACTGGTTTGAAAGCTGTATATGTTTAGGAGGAAATCCATTTAAATGGGAAGAAAAGGCAGTGGGAAGATCTGTAAAGAGGGGAATGCTTTGTTTGCAGATGTACAGACACAGTTATTATGGAAACACAGGTTTGACGGTGCTATGGAAATGCATCTATTACTGACCTGGGTAAATGGTGGAAATGTATTTAAAGGTGATGACTGAGGAAGAAGTAAAATGTAGCTGCCGAACTGCGTTAGCATTTTTGCAATCTGCATTTCTTCACAGAGCGAGGTAGACTGTAGGTTATTGAGTAATATTATATCCCGCATGTAACGAAACCTTCTCAGTTGAAATTGTGCTAAGATTGACATGGTCCCTAAATATGGAAATGCTTTAAAACATACACCTTTCTCTCTGTTTCAGCAAAAGAGACATGATATTACAATATAAGATTGAAACTAACCAGAAAGGAAGAGATTTTTTTGGTATTGATAAAGGGCAAACAAAGTATGATAATAGGAGGAAGACCAGTCTTGAATCTAATGCACCAGACACAATTACCAGGATTGTCTCTCTTCTGCTTTCTCTCCCAGGCTCCAGGAGAAAGAAGAATCAATTAGCTCTCAACAGACAATGACCTTGAAGGATACAGCTTTAAGGGGAATATGCTGAGTAAGACAGAAAAGAGAGGAGAAGAAGAGGAAAGGATTTGGAAACTCATAGAAGGGTCTGGTTCAGAAAAAAATATCACAGAATATGGAATGTGTCAGTTCTTTTTTAGTTCTGCACTGAAAAAAAAATATTATCAGCATAAAAGGGGCTTTCTGGGAACAAGTTACCTCACTCTGCCTGGAATGGCTAAAAAGGACACCGACAGGCAAAAGAAGGGGACAATCCAATTTACAGATGCTACTTTCCAAGCCATCTCTGAGAATTTTATAGCTGTCCAAGGCATTCATAAAAAAAATAAAAAGTTATCACTGATGCAATCTGTCAACCTCTCCAACAAATCTTGCTCTACATAAAGCACAATGACATGTTTGAAATGCAGCTGTTTCAAAAACCCCAAGACAGTGCTTTTAGAGCTGTCCAAAAAGTTCTTTTCATGCTTCCTTGAATTCTTAGGCAGATCTTCCGCAGTGCACTTTTCCAGCTATATTTTCTTAGAGCTGCAGGGAACTGCAGCCCCTTGCCACAGTCAGAATTACGTGCCATGGTTAGAATAACTACAAGCTACACAACCTTCTCACTCAGAGCAACCTGAGCTTGACCTGCTGCCAGTTCCTCCTCTCCTTTCAGTCTGTACCTATCTGGAGGTCTATGACACCTTATAATACATATAATACATGTTAAGAAAATTAAGGCAACTGTAAAAGAAAAAACAACCCAACCACCTAATTTCTGGACAACCGTTTACTTCCCAGATGTGAGCAGATCTGAAAACAGATAATGGCTTTTTGTTGGTAACTGCTCTAAAGAATCTCTCTTGTTTTCTGCCCTTCATTTACTTCAGAGATGAGATTACCAGGTTATTGAGAAAGGCTTGCCTCACATGTGGAAATTCAGAAGGGGGAAGGTTCTTGTGGCATAACTAGCTTTTGTTTGTTTCTCCCACATGTAGGAAAGAGGCCATTTTGACTGGATGGCATTCCCTGGTCAACTATATGGTGAAAAAAGAGCTGTCGTATCCTCAAGGCCCCTTATGATATCTTCACTACAAAAGAGATTTTCTGCATCAACAATTTTAAAAAAATTTACTTAGTATAGTTTTGTATACCTGCAAAGGTAGTTAAATGTCCCAATAATTCAAGTAATGTCTTGCCTCCCACAGACAAATCCCCCTGTCATTTCGCTGCACAGCAATATTTCCCTATCAAACTGTTTCCATCAGATAAATTGCTGTTAATCCAACGCCCCATTGTCATCCATTATCTAAGCAAACGTCAGCAAGGATTCTACAGGAATACCTAAAATTTCCTTTCAGTGATTCTGGAATTGTTTCCAACAGTCAGCTGTCCAGGACTGACTCCCAGCTGGAAGGGCCTCCAGTGAAATCAATGTAATCATGCTCTTTTTCACTAGCAAAGGGATTGGCCCAAAATGCCATATCTAGTCCAATTGTCACATATCTACACTGAGCCCAGTCTTGGTGGGGCTAAACTCAGTAGTGAACTTCTGGTAACTTCAGGGCTGAGGTCCGGTATGTAGCACCTACAAGGTGGCCATCCTGAGGCATTACAGGGAAGGCACAAGGGAGAAAAATGAGATTGGGTCCTGCAAGACAATTTGCAAGGAAGTTGCTCGTTCTGATCACTGCAGCTTTCTGAAGGAAACCTCAGCCCTGTACTCTTGGTGCACCAGCATGCTGCCTTCTCTTTTACTGGTGTTGCACAATTTTACACAGCTCAGGAATTGCTGCCTTGATCTTTTCCAGATTTGACGGGTTAAAATGATGAATATCAAAGAAATTACACTTCAGCAATGTGGTATTCTGATGCTTTATGATCACTACTGAGAAAATAATGCAGGTACCCTGGATATTTTTTGCTTTAAGGATGAACAAAGACTAATTTGGAAACTGCTTCCTCCTGCCTTTGCAAGAACACTTTCCTGAAATGCCCCACAGAAGTCAATAAGGAAACATCTCAGGTTCAACTCATCAGCTCCTACAGGAGGGGACAGATGCAGAGAAATGTGTGCTATGCTCTTAAAAGAAAGGGAAAGATCACAAACTAACCACCAAATTAATAATTCCCCGTCTCTAACTGCTTCAAATACACTGTCGCCCTTTCCTACTGTTCTCCCTGACTGCTTCAGGAGGATGATAGGGATGTCTGCCAGCAACAGACTTCAGGAAGGAGGTAACAGAAGTGCTCTGCAGGCAAGGCGAAGAAAATGAGCACACATGGAAGACTCAGTACAGGACACAAACCAAATTTATAAGAGAAATAGGCTGATAGACCATGTGGAATAAGCTATTAGGTAAACCCTTGAGGTATATCACATGCTTCCCTACAGGTGGATGCAGAGAAAAGGCTGGTGCTAGCTCTTTACAAAGGTCCCAAACAAAGCCCTGTTCATTGCCATGCACACCTCATCAAAGTTCAGAGGCCCTTAGGTGCTCTCCTCAGAAATGCTGTATCAGTCTTAGCGCACACCAGTCACATGCCCTCCTTGAGGACAGCTGCAGAACAGTTAGGAACCCCCTTTTTGTGTGTGTGTGTGTGCGTGTGTGTAAGGGAAAACAAAGAAGAAACATGTAGCTTCTACTTACAAAGTTTTGGAGCAGTTTGGAGATTGGTTTCTGTTGCTTGTGCCTGAGACGCTGTGGTAGGCTCCAGGGCAGATGGTGACAGCGAAGGTGCGGCAGAGGACAAGAACCCGACATCTAGGATGCGGTTGTACAGGGAAGGCTGGAGGAAGGGCTTGGAGGGCGCGAGTGAGCTGTCAGTTTGCACTGTCACTTCAGCCTTGCTCTCGGGGCTAGGTACGGGGAAGGGTGAGGCATACACCTCCGAAGGCACCCAGGCAGACAGAGCTGTAGGATCCACAGTGCTCTTTGGGTCTTGTCCTATCCTCCCAGGGTCAAGGTGGGTAGGAGAGTCATACTCAAAAATCTTGTCCACAAAGACCCACTTGAGGCCGGCAATGCAGAGGCAGAGGCTGAGCAGGCAAGCCAGGATAGGGGCGATGCAGATCTTTTCGGAGTTGAGGCAGCCCTTCAGTCGCTCTGCCTCCAGGCACACACAGCAGGTCGCAGAAAGGCCTGCTACCCCCTGGACCCTCCTGTCCTCTCTGTGGGGCCCCGGCATGTTCTCCTCAGCCGGGAGCCCGTCGAGGGACGCGTCAGGGCTCAGCTGAGCCGAGGGGCTGGGGAAAGTGTCGGCAGCTACTTCAGACATGTTTAAGCACCAGTTCTCACACAGCTCACCTCCAAAAGGCCTTAACTCTATCACAGTCCATTACTGTGAGACACAGACAAAAAGAGATGGTAGTAATAGTCACAGCGCTCTGCAAAAATCACAGAGCGGGAGCCAACAAAAGGTCCGACCCCAGCAACACCATCCAAACTGGGAGAGGAGGAACGCACGGGAAAAATGAGGCCCCCCCGCCCCCCGCCCCGAGCCCTCTGCCGCTCTCGCTGCCGCTCTGAAGCAAGAGCAGCTTCGCAATTACTGCGCTCCTGTCTCCTGGCCACTTTTATAATTCCTTAAACGCCTCTCAAGCAATTCCAGCTCTTCTGAGGGAGGGAGAAAATGTCCCCCCCGAAGCAAGCACAACAAAACAAAACAAAACAAAACAGGGGGGAGGAGGGCGGAGAGAAAGAAAACCACAAACAGCGAACAAATTGACCGGATTAAGTGAACCAATAGCCCAGAGCAAAAGGCAAGACTCTCACCTTGAGCATCTGAGGCTGGTATCTGCTTAGGCGAGGAAAACAATTGTCATGCGGTAGAAGGAGCAAAAGCAAAATCTGTAACAACAGCGGCAGCGGCAGAAGTGACAGTAGCAGCAGCATCCTGTCGCGTTACAGCGGCGGCTGAAAGAGGCTGAATCATTACAGAGCAGCAGGTGCTCGCTGTCTGAGCATCACTGCAAACAATATCATTACACAGAGGTTTGAAAGGAAGAGCGATGCCAAGGCGATGGTAACTCCCTTTCTCTCCCCTCCCTCTTTGTCCTTCTTGAGCGCTCATTCACTTTCCTCCTTCCCCCCCTCCC
>VXAA01005755.1:376228-433259 GCA_013399115.1 Anseranas semipalmata
GCACCCCGCCCGGCCCGCGGGAGGCGATGCTGAATCATCGGCCAGGCTGCTCCCGCGCACCGCGCCGCAGGTGGACGAAGGCAGGGCCGGGACAGCCGGCCCGGGGTGCCGCAACCCGATACCGCGCGGGGCTGGCTCCTCTCGGGCGGTTTTGGGGCAAAAACGCGACCCCGCGGTCCGTACCGCGCCCGGGCCAGCAAGGGAGCGCGCTGCCCTGCGTGCCGGCTGCCCTGGCTGCGGCGAGGGCCGCCGGGCTCTCGCTTTGGCTCCGCAGATACAAGCATAAATTGAAGGCATGCTCCTCACTGGGGTCTTCCCTGCCCCTGCCCCAAAGCAAGGTGGAAATCAGTTCCAGCAGCTGCAGTCTGGGGCCTTTTGCATTTCTGCAGTGCCATGCTAGCACTGGCATGCCGCACTCAACCATGGCCTATGGCCCAGGCTGAGAAGATGAGTGCCTTGGAAAAGAGACAGCAACTAGTTAATAGAAAGGGAGACCTGGAAGAAAACAAGGAGCATGGGCCCGGAGGTAGCAAAATTTTACTACGGTAGCCCATTGTTGGCCAGTATAGAAGGATAAGGAAGGAAATTACTTGCCTGTCAGGTCCTTATAGAAAGATGTATTTCTTATTATTATGTAGCTTGAATCTCCTTGGCTTACAGGAAAAAGTGGTGTGATTCTAGACTAATGAAGCTAATGTGTGACTGGGATTTGGACTCATGCCACATGTAAGTGACAGGTTGAAACACAGAGGCTTTCAAAACTGTAATTTATTTTGTGGAGTGTTTTTGTAAAGAATTGGACATTATTTTGCTAAGTTCCATTCCCAAAAGACTCAAGAAGAAACACAAAGCACTAACCTCCCAGCCTGAGATGAGGATGAACAAGTTGTATCCATTTCTCCAGGTCCTAACAGGAGGTAGATTTTGTGTTACTATACTGTAGAGGACCACTGTCTCTGGCCAGCCACAAAGATGTGAATGAAACATAAATAGATACATAATCATAACTGACAATATCCTGCACTCAACTGACACCTTAGTCATGCTGAAATCATACCCAAATCTGATGAAGTTTTGGGAAATTTGTCCTGGCAAGTTATTCTCGTGAAAGCCATTGGATTTCAAATATACAACTGCTTTAAATAAAGTGTGTGTAATCCACAAAACCTTTCTCTAAGAATTATCTTTGTTCTTGCAGCTACAGGGATGCTAGGAAAGTAACCATCTTCACAGGTGGTTATGTGCTATTCACAGGTCTGCTGGATCATGGTTTAAGAAAGGATGCTCAGAAGATCACACATCTGTGCAGGGCAAGTAATCTCCCCCCAGACCATTACTTTCCTTTGAGACCATGTCAATTCTTCAGAAAGACACAAGCAGCAATATGTGGCATCAATTGTTCCATCATGTGTTCGATTGCACTCCCTTTTTTTTCCCATACATTGAGAAATTAAAAAGCACTGTAACCAAGAAGCTAAAAAGAAAAAAAGTGCATGTTCATTAATAAGAGATTGATGAGGCAGATAAAAGGATCTCTTTTTATTGATTGCAGGCACTTTCTTCAAATTAAATAAGTGCACTATTTAAAGATGGAGGGGTGACCCAAAGGCAGGCCCAATAAGGAGCATCACTGCCAGTAGTCATGGTGTGGGAAGAGCTGGCTATCACACTTGGTGCAAAAGATTCATTTATTTCTCCTTTCAGTGCTTCACCAATCTCCCCTCCTTAATTCATCTCCCTTGGACTGATGCCAGCACTCTCTCCCTTTGAGTCATTCCAATAGCCTTCACTAAAACCTCCATCTCTCAGCTCAAATGGCATAAAGAGAAAACTTCATTTTGCTCTCTATCGGTCCTGACACTGGAACTGCAAACACAAAAACGGGACAGGCTGTTGTTCGCACATACACACATCTCATTTTTCACCTGATGGAAAGCAAAGAGGATACACATGATATTGCTGTTTGCATGTCTTTCTTTCCCCATTCCCACCACCTTTTGCACCTTCTTCTTTTTTTTTTTTTTTAAATGCTCTGGTCATTTGCAGCCACATGTGACTGAGGAGAATTGATGCCATACCCATAGGAAACTGAGGAAAACATAAGCGCTACAAATACAGAACCTTTAAGCACATATTCAGGCTTAGACATGAGGGTAAATACATCAATGTCAGCAGAATAATTAGTTCTCTTAATTCATTTGATATAAGAGGGCTGCTGTGGGAAGACCACCCTGCCCTCAGTCAACAGAGGAGACAGGGACGTGAAGAAGCCATATCCAAACCATCTTCATACCTTCAGGCCAAAACAACTATGCTGCAATTATTCCAGTGCCCATGTAGGTGTGTCAGAAATATTTCTTGGAAATGTCTGGAGCATGAAATACAAACTTCAGTGCTTTTGAAAAGTTGATATTGGAGAGAGCTCATGTTGCCTTTGCAGCAGAACTTCCTGTATTAACACTACATATGCACATTTACACCAGGCATTTACACCAGGAACTTTTTTCTCTAAGTATAATAACCATGCTTACAAAAACAGTGATTTGAAAAAACAACAGAACTACAATGGGCTTTTCAGGACATGTTTATATTTTAAATAGCTGCAGCCAGTAATTGAAACTGAAAACTGCTATAAAATGGGCTGTTATTTCAGGGGAACCAAAAGGTTTCTTTTCATCTTCAAGTGAAATTTGAGACACTGAGTTTCTTTCATCCTAATCAGAAGCAGAGCTTGTGGCACTGAGACACAGAAATCCAGCATCAAACCATGCAAGTCAGAGGTTTTCATCAATGGCATTGACTCATTTGCTCAATCACAAAAACTAGGATGAGCAGAGCCACTGGCGAGGCTAATGATAATTAGCTCTGCCATGTGGTAAAGGAGCATTTAAGAAATGCAAAGACCTGTAATGCACTCAGCTGGGCTCTTCAGCCCAAGGGCAGAAGCAGCAGAAGGGAGACCCATGCAGTTTTCTGTTCTCTTCAGATCCAGCACCACCTTCACCACTGGACTCTCTTAATCTCACAGTGTGGCAGAGGCAGCATTACAACTGCAGGGCCCAGGCTTGCTCATTAACTCCCACCCACCTTAGTTGTCAAATGCATTTGTTGGCCTGCCTTTGAGCAACTGTATTCAGAGACAGAGCAAATTCCTTGTGGGTGTTGTCTGGACAGTGGCAGTACAGCTACTTTGTACAGGCACAGTTATGCGGGGCTTTGCGCTGGCCAGCCTAGAGCCTACGTTCCTTTGCCACGGCAATGAATGTTTTCACAACCACAGTCCCCCTGCTGCTGGGGGAGTCACTGGACACAGAACATTTGAGCAAAGGTCCTGAAAGCCCTGAATCAAGGAATTATCCCACTATCATTGATCCCTGGTTAATGAAGTACTTAAACGTGCATGGAGTTAAACAAGTGGTGAAATGCCTTCCTGATTAGAGATGGGTTAGATCATATATCTAAGTGCCTTTTTGAATCAGAGCCTAATTCAGGAACTGAAAAAGTATTTTGGAGTGCAGTGCCGTGGTTTCATGATAAGTACTGTTTAGCATTGATATCATCCTTTTCCCTGCGTCTTCCTTCTTTTTGCTACCTCTTTTCTGTCACCTGCTCTAATTCAGTAACACTGTTCATGTGGCTAGACTCTCAGCTGGATCATAAAACTGATTTTTGACTTAAAAACAATTATTCCCCTAAACACAACTGTAGGTTGGAAGATGTGGGGTGGGACCAGGCTCTAGAGGACAGAAGTTCCTTGACCAGATCTTCTCACCAAAGACTTTGCATAGTGAAACCATGACCTAAGTCCGTTTCTGAGACAAGGCTTAACACAGGCAGAAATTCTTAGAAAATCTTAAAAAGATACCCTTTATTCAGAAAATCTTGGTTCTACTTATTACACCTTTCAGTTTTTCATAATGACAGAATTATTTTTGTACTTGCATATATTCCCATTTGCTGCTGTTTAAAACTTTAACACATCAAACTTCACTTTAAAGTGTTGTTTTCAGCATTTCAGCCACACATGGACTTTTTTATAGAGTAACTCGCCAGCTTATATTTAATAGTTTCACTACCAGAAAAAAACAAAAAGAAAGAAGTCAAAGACATGCAGCCAGAATACTGCATGGAAGGATTTTTGTATCATTAAATAAACAGATATTAATGATAACCCACTGACATATTACTGGCTTAGATTTGTAAAGTATGTCTTACAATATATACATTCACAGCCTGTAAGCTTCAGAACTTTGCTTGCAGAAAATGTTACGCTGGTTTGCTTAGCAGCCTTCTGCAAATACCTTCAAATAATGAGTTTAATCTGCCTTATCCTAAATGAAGACCCTCATTCAGTTACACTGCTTGGCTCAGCTCTGGTCATGTTGATATGTAGCCTGATTATGTTCAAGGTAAGGCAGTAGAATTGAGATGTTTGCTGTTTAAAATGTAAAATCAACTCGGTATCTATAACTTCAAAAATTCCAACAATAATAAAAATGACAGCTCTCATCATGCCTCAGAATCCTAGCATCATCAAGGCCATTTAATATTTAATATTCTTTCATAGTGCATTCAGAAAGCCATAGAAAGCATGAATCACTCCTTTGGCATTGGCTGGAAAATGTTGTCAATTTCCAGCAAATAATTAAGAAGAATTCAAATAAGTATGACTAAGGAGATTTTATGTCTAGTCATAAGTTTTTGGTAGGCTAATCAAATATGTTTTTACTATGCAGCTGTTTTGAATGCAAACCCCAGCCTGAATTTTAAAACGCTTCCTTGTCACATCTTTCTCACTCCTGCACCCGAGCACTATTTGTGCTATGTGTGGTCTGGCACAAAAGCAAACCTCTCACCTTTTAGAAATAAAAAAAATTGAAGTGAAATAAGGTAGTTACTGTTCTCATACATAGGACTTTAATGTTCCTAAACCAGGTTGGGTCTTGTCAAGAGTAAGAGAGGAAAACTGCTCCCAAATAATATAATATATCAATACATCTCTCTCTCTCTATATATAATATACATATAATCATTCCACTGATGCCATTCAAAGCTACACAGCAGACTCTGTGCTGCTCCAGACACTGAGCAGACCGTTACACCAGGGTAAAACACGTTTGTCATAACTTGCTTGCGTTTAACACGCTGACATGCACAGCGCAGGGCAATGGGGGCCACTGTTGCTGAGTGGTGCAAGAGCAAGAGTGCAGCTTTGGAAACACCCCCTTCTGCAAGGCGTTGGACAACTGAGCATAAAAGGCAGTGACAGAGCAAAAAACGGGTCTTCAAAGCTCACAGCAGAGCAGAGGAGGGACAGTAAATAGAGCCTTTGCTACAGAATTCAGTTGTTTCTAATCCCCACCACTGACAACAAAAGCACGCATGGGAGCGTTTACCCACTCATTCATACAGATGTGCCAGAACAAGCTCACAGCAACCATCATTTCATCTGAGGGATGCCTTGTTCCTGCAGCATTTCGTGCATTCACATTGCAGGTCATGTCTACCAGGGGTGCCTTCTGTCCCCCTGTTTCCCCACAGAGTCTGTAGAGTGGTAATAAGACTACATGAAGTGGGTGGAGGGGACAGCCTGTCTTTTTCCTTCTTCTTCGGGGTGCCTGAGGAAGAAATGCACTCACTTTGAAAGAGCATTTGAAAGGGTGGGCCAGACTGGCAGGGCTGAGGTTGCCTTGTGTCCTACATTCCCAGCCAAGCTCATCCAAATTACTTCCCAGAGAAAAAGTCAACTAAAGAGAGCTGTGCTCATCTACACCACTGTAGGTGTGCTATACCTGTGGTGGGAGAGGTGGCCATGATGTTGGGGAATGGAAACAAGTACCTAGAGGCTGTAAGGAGAAAACATTGTTCTGAGGCTTTGCTGGGTTAGAGTGATGGTTTCCTGAAGACTGTTGCACCCCTTGGTCTGCCAAGCGTTTTTGCCCTGTTTGCTCCTGTCTGCGGCTGAGACCATTCTGCAGAGTCCTGCACTGAAATGGCTGCAGCTCTTGGCCCTCCTGCCTGACAAGACCCCAGGCTGCTTCTCTTACCAATGGGTTTTCCAGGCCCTATGGGGCACAGGAAAGCCGCTGTGGCAAAACTGGCAACAGCCAGGCCAATTTGCAGTCTGAAAAATGAGTGGTAAATGATTAGGTGCATACCCACAATGCCATTTGGCCTTTAACTTCTGACAGGAACAGGAGCCCAAAGCCCCTTTGGACTTTCTCCAGCCCAAAGGGAGAAGGAGGCACCTGGTGACCTTAGCTTGTGCCCACATGGCCAAGGTGAACTCTGTATCCAAATCCCTTTCTGACCAGGGCTGCAGTTTGAAGCCAGACACTATAAAACTCTACCACTCCCTCAGACATCGACTGCTGCAAAGACGGGGCCAAATTTCTTGCCAGCGTGGGCAAGATTTCAGCCCGCTCAGCCAAAGCAGTACTGAAGATCAAGTGCTTGCTCTCACAAGCAGGTGTTGCAGCCTTCCTGTTGCTCAAAAATTCCCTGCATACTGCTTAACCGCTGCTTAACTCCAATTAAATTAAAAGCTGCCAAGGGGCAACAAATCCTCTTTGTGTTCCTAATTTCACACGAAACCCTGTGTCCTTCCTTCTGGGTTTTTGATGTATTTTAACAGCTTTGCACATGCTAGAGGAGAAAACAAGGATGTGACCAAAATAGATCAGATGCTAAAGACACAAGCTATATGGGGCAAAGTCCAACTCCAGGCCAGGGCTCCCCAGGGCGGACTGGGGCTGACACACATACTCATGGGCATCATGCTGATTCTATTTATTCCAGGAGCGTGACGCTCACCTAAGGGAGTAAAAGGCAGGGTGTCTTGAATTTTGAACTTCTTTCACCCCAAAGAGTAAAGATGTTGCTCCTGCCTCACTGATCAATTGAAATGATTCTCTGGAGGCCTTGTTAATAACACCTGAAAAATATGTGAAATTCTCTATAGTGCATTCCTTTCCTTATTTAGGCATCAGTTCATGGGTTCATCAGGAAAGCAGCCCTGCTCGGCTGCACAGAAATCACTCTTTGGAGCTGTCTTGAATGACACAATATGACTGAGATTTAAATAAGAGCACCGAAAAACAAAAAAGGATAAAGTTTTGGCCTGCACTGCTGAGTATGTGCTAGTAACACTACATAATGTATGTGCGAACAGGCACTACACTTCCCCTCCTAAACTAGCCAGCTTAAGAAGTGCCAGTATTATCCCAACAGTGACTATTAGGGTTAGGCATAGGCTAATTAAAAAACAGTGCGGCTGAGGTCTAGCCAGCATTAATAATGAGCCATAGCTGTTTCCACCACCTTCCACCCTCCACCTCCTTCTCCTTCCTCTTGCAAAAAAAATCTCTGTGCACGTATGTAGTTACAGGAAACATAATGCATTATTAATGTGGCTGCAGCCGCTAGAAAGTTCAGGTTTACTGCCTACCATTGCAGAGGTAAGTTGTAGCTACTGGCAACAGTCAGCTCACTGGTGCATTAGGTAATGAGAGAGTTTCCAAGAGTGCCAACTAAAGTAGCTGAATAATGCCGGATATGTGGAAAATCACAGAAACAGGGTGGGATGATGGGTCTGAAGCTATCACTGGGGCAGGTAACTGTGGCCAACCTGTAGGAATTATTCCAGGAACAATTAACTTGCGACTGTAAGGTTGTATATTTTCTTTGATCCATGAATACGATTATGTTCAAATGCAGTTATGCAAGTCAGAAGTCTCCAGAGGATGGGCAGAGTGGAAACAGGTACAGATAGGAGCACGAGACAAAGCACCCCAAACAGAGGTCTTTACCAAGCCCTTTTCCCACAGAAACAACACAGTGTTCACAGTGAGCTGCAGAAATCCCTGCACACATCCTATGATTTCAAGGAATACCAGACAAGTCAGGCCAGAAGTGCTCATTTCCTGGCATACTGAACAATGATCTATCATTGCAGACATGTATCTGTCAAGCTGATATCTGCACACACACGCTCAAGAAATGCCTTTCAGATTTCATTTTCTGGTTATCCTGGACAACATACTATGCTGTATACAAATACAGATACATAGCCAGAACCCCTAACATGAAGTCTAAGAAACAGCAGAACAATATGGTGTGACTTGAACAAGTAATAAAGTTACGGATTAGATACACGGATTAAAGCCACAGAAATTAATTCAAACCTACTTCCCCAGCAGGATGCCTTTGTGTAGTAACAAACCAAACCTCCCTGCCTCCCCCGCCCCCTTTCCTTTTTTTTTTCCCTTCTCAAGAGATTCCTTTTCTGTACGAATTTCTAACTCCTTGATACAGTGCCTAAAATCTGAAAACTGTAAAAAACAGCAAGGAGCTGTCCGAAAGCTGAAGAATCAGAAGCTTTTCCCACATACTGTGGGAACATGTGTCACACAGATTTCAGGGACACACCAGAAAAATGCAAGTAGACTTCCTTCCTAATCGGCCAGAGAGGAAGACCCTGGTCTAGAGTGAGAACCAAGGAGGACTGCACGAAATCTGGAACATGTAACATTAAAGCTTCGCTGTCCCAGATCACTTGTAGTAACTGAACTGGTCAGGGACAAGAAGAGATGCAGAAGAGTGCTGTCACAACATCTACCATTCAGGTTGTGGCCCCTGACTTCACCCTGATGACTGTGAGCCCTCAGTTGTACTTTCTTGCTGGCAAGAAGCTGCTGTTTCTTCTTCCTACCAGTTGGGCATGATGGGAATTAGGGTAAAAAACACTGCAGACCTGCCTTTGAAGATGACCTTCTCTTTTTCAAGTGGCAACATTTAACTACAACCTCTTCAGCTACCCACTGCCGTTGACAAGTTCCCTACCACAGACAGGCTTTTTAATACTGCTGTGGGAAACTGCAGTCAGATGACACAGAGAAGTCCTTCAGTAATTATGTCAGCTAATCCTATTAATAAAGAAAGGTTTTCAATTGCTAAACCAAGCCAACCAATCAACCAACCAACCAACCAAAACAAACAAACAAACAAAAGACAACTTTCAGAGGAATCCACCAATTAAAATTAAAGCACCAACCCCTTCCATCCTCGTTTCTTATTGTACGTAAGAAAAATTGCATTAACTGAAATTGAAGAATGTTTAACATTTTAAGACTCTTCATAAAAAATAAGAAAAAAAAGTGAATTGAAATGCCTACTAATTCAAAAGAAACCACTCTGCTTTCATCCACGTGTTTTAGTTATACTTTACTAGTCCACAGTTCAACTTGTATATTTTCCAAGTAAAAGAAACAGATGTTTACAGAATGTGCATAATTTTACAACGATTTTCCCCATGCTCCAAATTTATGCTGCAAGAGGGGATCAAATTTATGATCCCCAAATTTGCTGTTATTTTAATGCTATAGTAACATCACAGCAGTAGAGTTAACTCTTTCACGTTCTCATCAGAAATTCAGCTAGAGTGTTTAAAATGACAATGGCTTGATTTATTGAGCAATAAGAAGAATTATTCCTTTGGCAATGAGCCAAACAAGTAATCTTTTAATAAGACATGTGCAGTCACTGCATTTCTTTCATGAGAAGAAAAAAAAAAATCAGGTTCAAAAAAAATGTGCTTAGGCACCTAAAATGGGCCTAACTTGGCACATAGGCACAGCTTTTCATGTGGCCATATGCACTTCAGTTCCCTTTTCACACCTGCACCCGACCATCACTCGAGGCTCTCCTCCATTTCTTACCCTAGAGGGTGCTGGATGAGACAGAACTGCTCTTCAGACCTTTTTACTACGGTGGACTTCACCCAGTATGTAAATAGCAGCTTTTGGGTTTGCTCTAAATTCACCTGATGTGGCTGCCCCTTTTCTTCCCCCTGGGAAGAATTTCCTTCTCTCCTGAGAGCACATTTTCAACACCAGCATTGCAGGCTGTTTTAGGGGCAACTTATTTCCAAGTTACTCTTGCTGAAGGAAATGTCCAGCTTTGCAGAAAAGAAAAAAAATAAAAATAAAAAAAAAAATAAAACACTTTCTGCACTAGAGAGATGAAGAACTGAAGCTTTTTTTCTAAAGCTTGTGGACAGCAAAAAGACATGGTGAACATTTAGAACATTTATTCAGTGGTGGTTTAATGCTCCCTCTCTCCTTTTTTTTTTTTTTTTTTTTTTTTCCTGTGTGTGTGTGTGTGTATGGGGGGCTGCTTCTTATACCTTTGAATGATGTATTGAGGATTGTGGGATGGGCAGGACTGGAGACAAGTTTCCCCACTCCATCTTGGTCATCTCCAACATGCTGGATGTCTGCACAGCTCCCCGCTCAGCAAATGACTATGGAACAACCTTTGGTCATTGTTTTAACTAATAATGGTAGGAAATGTTTTTAGTTTTGAGGCACCTAAAGTCTCTCCAGGCATTCACAGTATCCACACATGCAACTCTGGGCTCATGGGATGTTCCCTCAGGGGCCACGTGCCAGTCTGGGATTCCCAGTCTGCAACCCTCATTCATAATGGTCCTAAGCGATGCACTCAGGGTTGCTTAGGAAATCTTTCCTTTGGTCAGTGTCTTGCTCACAACCCCTTGCTGGACTGTCTGTCTTTCTTTAGCATCCAAGAATGTGTCCTTGTGAATGTAGTCCCTGTGATACACTTCTACATCTGCAGATGTATTACCTCCCTCAAGTAAAGGATTTAGAAAAATGTAAGCACAGTTGCGAATCTATTAGAGACTCTGGGAAACAAGGGAATGTTTGATGCCTGGCCAGCAGCACTAAGTTGTGTTCACCCTGAGCAGGAATGTGAAAACACAGGAGAGAGATGCAGATTTGTGGGACTTCTCTCCTTCATTTATTAAGCAAATACAAGTAACTGTGAGCCTCCTGTGCAGCCTCCCACCTAGCAAAAACACAGGGAAATATTTTCATTGGTGGTGAGAAAATGTGAGAATATCCATTAAAAACTACAGTCATCTCACTAACACATTGCTGCTGTCAGTAATTAATGCACTAATTATAAAACTCCAGCAACTATGAGCCACTGTCCTCTCTCGTATAGCTGACTTCCTAGCTGAGATCAAACACCTCATGTTATGAATCGATCCCTTTCCCCTTCCCCACATTCCCTTTTAAGCATCTACATTTTCTCATAGTAACATTATGCATCATGTCTGACATTGACACAATCATGAAAATTCCCAGAGGAACCTGGAGCACGGCTCATGTTGCTCTCACTGCACAGGAAATGCAACCGTTCTTACTCATCCTTCCTCTATAATGAAGAGTCAGATTCATTGTCTTGCTCTGCTGAGGAGGAAATTGCTGCATAATCTCCTTCTACAGCTAGACAATCCCCTCTTTCCAAAGCAGGCTAAGCATGCAAACTCTCTGGACATATTTGATGAGTTTCTAATCACAGTGGATGAAACAACAGGGCAAAGGCAAGCATCAGTGACAGAAGCCTTGTGCTGGCTCTCTGCTGAAGATGTGTTTTCCCTGTATTTTCACCCACGTAGTAATTTTTTCTACTCTGAGACAAATAAACCGTAATCAGGTCAAACTGTGGTCAATCTTAAGGTCAATTAGACATCTTGAAAAGACTAACAGACAACTCCTGCTCAGCATTTCACACAGGCCAAATAGACCCCCAAGGCCCCTAAGTTTATGATCTTACACCGTTACTGTAATGAAGGGAGTGCCTTCTGCCGGTCAGGATGTTCCCCTCCATCTCCTGAGCTGAGGGAGGGACCTCTGCAGGCTGCCAGGAGCAGGCCAAATTACACCTTTCCAGCCTGCCAGGAGGTTTTATTGGCTTCTGTAGTTAGATTCTCCTGTGTGGGAAATAGACACTTTTTNACAAGAAAAGAAAAAAGAAAATCTCATCTGCCATTGAGAAACACCTATTTGCTTAGGCCCCCTTCAGGTCAAGAGAAAAGATTTGATAGTTGCACGGAAAATAGGAACATGCGTTCCCTCACTGCAGTAACAAAAACAAATGCTTCTTACGTAAGGTCTAGTAAGCCTCATACTTTAGCATATAAGTCAATTGTTAATCACAAGAAGGCAAAGATGACATTTGCTGGGTAATAAAGCAATTCCACAGTTTTCCTTGAAGGCTCTTTTTGCACTTTCCTCTTTCTTTTTCAGCCTTGCCCGCAGTTAGAGACAGTAATCAGTAAAGCACTGTCATATTCTGGTGCTCTGTGTTCCCACATCAGTGATGTGCAACACTATTCAAGGTGTCTGAATGACATGTAACTGCAGCCTCAGTATTTGATTATATGGCTTGCCGCTGTAGTTGTTTCTAGTTGGTATAGAAGGAATGAGAAGAGGCAGCACACCAAGAGAAGATTATGCTCCAGTTATTGGCTTAAGGTTTAATCACCCATTGTCCCTGACTGCCCTGGCTCTGTAAGGTAGGATTGCCCCCTTCCGAAGTCACTGGACGCTGAGTGGCCTTGTGATGGGGAACCTGATCCATGGCACAACTGGGTGGTGGTTGCTATGGGAGAGCAGGAGGGAGCTGAAGCCAACAACCAAACAAGATTACAGAAGAGACAAGGCTCCCCGCAGATCTAACGAGAAGGGAAATATGAGTCAGAAAGGCTGAGTTACCTCTCGTGGTCACAGCTTAGGAGGAAAAGCATTTAGCAGAGGCATCACACCAGTCTCTGAGGCACCAGCTGCTGCCTGCTGCCTGAGATAGGACTCTGGGCTTGGCGGGCCAGGTAGATGAGGTACAACAGCATGAGTGCCTTACACATGGTCAGCTTCACTAGCTGGCAGATGGGACTCTAATGCAAAAGCCACTGACATTTCAATTTCGACAGGAAGGAATCAGTGTTCTCTGATTTCTCCCTTATTTCCGCCTGCTTTTGTCTCTCTATGGATGGAAAAGGTTTAGTCTTCTTCATTCATTCATGACTGAATATAATACACTGTTCCACTTATATGTCTCATGAAAAGCTGAAAACAAGACTGTCATGTCCCTGGTTCCACCCCTCTCTTGTCATATGTAGAGTGATTGACTGCCCCTGTACGAAAGGTGGTATGGTGTGCAGAGACCTTGCTGAAAATCAACTGGAATAATTGTTTTCTGCAGAGATACTGAAGGCCAAGACAGGACCTATCACTAGGGCTGAGGAAGAAATAACCCTCAGAGATCAGAAAAATATGTAGAGCTCCTCAAAGACTTACTGGACCCCTACTTGTGAGTGTTTCTTATAAATGCTGTAATAAACTTTGTCACACTGGTGATTTCCTGCAGTAACAGACACCAAGGATATGGCACCATTTAAGAAATGGATGGCGAGAGCTGGTTGAGACAAAGATTTAGCAGAAATGTCAGTTCATGCACATGCTCTCTTTTTTGCTTAGATGAGCCTTTCCTGCACCCAACCACCCCTGTAGCATGAGGACACAGCAGAAGCTGTGCAGCAAATCTAAACAAAAGTGACAACCCATTCTCTGCTTGCCTCCTGTTCTAGGAAGTTACCTGATACCCATTTTTTCTTAAACATTTTTTTAAGAATCCTTTTCTTCTTAAAGAAGTTTCAAAATTTTCAGTAAACCTGTGCCAGTTTTTCAACAATGGCTGATGTGTTTCAACTACAGATACTTGCTCCACACCTTCTTTTGAAAATTTGATAATAGTATGTTTGGCTCACTCCTTTTTGATTATTTTTTCTCCATCCAGAGAAGATTCTTCATCCATGCTGCTTTTGGGCTATTGCGAATGACAGTCTCATATTTTACAATATATTTACAGACAAAAAAGCTATTCCTTAGGATGAAACAGATCCTGAGGATCCTGTTTCTAAGAAACAGATTCTTACCGAAATCAAAGGAAAGGATTCCTCTCCTGTACCCCAAGTGGTGATCGGCTAATAGAGCCCATGTGTGTAAAAATTCATTTGCACATTTAAATTGAAAACCTCTATTTGCTCAGCCTGCCTATAGCTGTGCTGTCTTGCTGGGGTGAGTATTAGGTCTCTGATGCATGCATAGTATCCAGTGAACATATAATTGCAAATGCAATCCACATGCAATTATCTGGAGTTTTACTGCACATCTTCTACACATAACTCAAACGGTAAGTACAACAACACATTAGCTCTCCAGGTGTCCATTTGGCGGAAAGAATTAGTAAGATGCTGACATTTAGCTGCTGTCCTCTAAAGTGTAATTCACTCACAGCACTGCTGCCAACAAGAGAGGTCACTTACACACTTGGTGCAGGATGCAGAAGTCATGAGATAGACAGCAAAGATCTTCTGCGTCTGACGGAAACATGCAATTGGAGCAGGTTAAGGTAAACAGTCCCCAGGCCATCCTTAATTTCCTCTCCCCTGCCTCCAGGAGAGAGGCACCTTTCACCTTGCACACAGCCCAAATGTGCTGGCTGAACACAAGTGGAGAGGACTTCAGACTTGTGTTACCTCCCAAGAAGCCTGGGATTGATCCATAGCTCTTAGGGATCACAGCTACATTTGCCTGACTACTAGTCTACCAAAGAAATTATGGAATCCATACTCACAGTATTCCTTCCCTGGACCTCCTTAACCTCCTCTTCCCTCCAAAGTGACAAATATCTAAAGGAGTTACAAGCATCTATTCTGTATATGTAGCTTGCCTATGACTAGAGACAGCAACTGATTCAAAGCCCATCACACCAGGAAACAGAAATACTAGTGCTGCCTCAAGACAGACAGACATTCATTGGAATGAGCTGCGTTGCTGCTGTAGGCAATTCTTCATACTTCCTGCAAAATTAGTGTTTAAGACTACTCTGACCTCTTGCAGACTCTGAGACAACTGTTATATCCTACTGTTTGTCAAGCAGTAGTTGCCATTGTGGCAACTAATGGGTTTTGTGTAGATCATTAAGACATTCAGGAACTCTACTGAGCCTGCAGCTTGTTTTAAGCCAAAGATTTCCCGTTGGGAAATGGAAGGAAAGAGTTGTTCTAGTGAAATAATAAAAGATATAATAACAGTATACAGAGTACAGTACAAGGTTAGATTCCAGTCCTGTTTCCCTATACGTCCCGTGGAGTCAGTGGAATTATTCCATGTTTGTATTGCTTTAAATAAAATTAAATTAAATATTAAGGAATTAAAAAAAAAAATCAATGCTAGTTTTGGACTTTCTTAGAATGGAAAAAGCAGGGGGATGGCATTTAATCAGGCTAATGCACCAGACATTTAAATCTACTCTTCTCTCAGAACAATAACTAAACTGTTGAACTAATGCTCCAGGGCCCTGGATGCCAGCACTTAAAAGGGTACAACAGAATTTTAGCTACAACTGAAAGAATATCCCCAGTTTCTATCCATAAAAACACAAACATTTCAAACAAACAAAAGCCTCACATGTGGTTAGCTCACTTCTAATTTGAGAAGACTAGAAAAATCTTTCTATTACTGACAATCTGTGCCACAATTGCCAGCAGCAGATCTACTGTGTAAGTTTCTATGCTGTAGGTAGCTGTGGCCTTTGCCAGGGCCAGAGTAACCAGCTAGATATCTGCGTGCAAAATAGACAGTAGTGAAAAAAATGCCCTCTTACTTCTGCCCTGGAGTGTGGCTTATCTGTTCCTTTCAAAAACCCACCATTGCACTAATACTCCCTAGCAAACCTGCTGACATTTTGGAAAGCTCTAGGGAGAATCTCTAAATACCTGTCAGACACTTGATTGCATTATTAAGAATCATGTTTCAGATTATTGTGAATATTACCAGAAAAATATCAGTAATAAAGTTCACTTTTCCATTTTCCAAACCTCGGAAAAATAATGACTTCATTACCTTCTGAAGGGTTATTACCACCACATGTATAAATGCTAAACTTTAAGATAAGCTCAACAGCACACGGTCTTTGTAAAAGCTTTAGGCTGCAGAGATCTGTCTAGTCAAATCCTTCCTGACTCAACATCAGTGCTGAACATTTGTAGCTCTGAAGCAAGGAGCTTTTCTGTGCTGAATAAACAAAACAGAAACAAATGAACAAACAAAAAGCCAGATGCTCAGGGCTGGAAAAACAGTTGTGTCCTCTGTTGGCTCGGGACTGGAGTGTACTACGTGTGGCCCCATCTTTCTGTTTAAGATCAGTAAAAAAGATTCAGTGCATGGACCAGGTTGATCAACTCAGGGGGCCTGTGGTGTAATGCCAGCTGCTCTGTGCCCCATGAGGACACCACGGTGGGGAAGGGGACAGGGCGGCCTGAGCACAGATGTGTCTGCATTGCTCAGTAACAAAGCGGAGGGATCACGCTCTCAGTCCAAGGGCAAGTGTTGTGCCTGGGTTATGTCTGTCACACACCGCTTTGCTGTGGCTGTGCCCCTCATTAAAAATAATTTATACCTGTGTTTTTTCAGGTCCCAGTGTCTAAACTGTGGGAAGGCTGTGTCTTAGTCCATTTGGGTTGTCAGTTCTATGGCATGAATATGGCTGTGTGCTGAATTCCCTCTGATATGGTATAAAGGCACCTGTGAGGGTTTGGGGGTTGCAATATCTTTTGGGATAGTGTGGGAGGACTGTTTATTAGAGTGAAGAGAGTCGAGCTGGTGGAGTGGTATCTATATTGCCACCTGGGAAAGGTCTCAAGATGCATTCAATCCTTCATAATGTGCCTGGGTGCCTTGGAAAGCAGCAGCTGCTGAGAGGCAGAATGACACACAGAAGCATGTCAGTGATGGAATAGGCAAACACTGCTTCAGCACTCCAGTGCACTGCCAGCCTCCCTTCACTCAGCACCCTAGGCTTTGCCTTTATGATTACCCACCATAAATTAGAAATACCCCATGCAATTTTAGCTTGCAGCAGGACTGATGAAGTTTGAAAACGAGAGGGACATGGAAAGTTTCCTCTCTTGCAACAGGCAGGTCCCTACAGAAGGGAAAACTTGGACTTATTTTGCCAATAGATCTCAGACAGCTAGATGTTGTGACTAATATAATTACTAATAACACGTATGAGGTCTGTATATCCATAATAAAGTTGAAATGACTAGCATGAAGAGTGGGCAGTCAGAACAAGAAATCTAAAGAAATGCAAGTGCCTTCATATATGTATATGCATATACATATATATACATACATATAGATATTCACCAAAAGAACATATTGACATGCATCAGACATAATTCATAACGGACAATTCCTCCAGGGCACAGTTTTTTGGAAAACAAAAAACAAAACAGAAAAACAACAGTGTGTGTCTTGTGCTCCTTGCCATGCATTTCCACACTACTGCAGGTGTAACTCCAAATTACTGACTAGCTAACGACTGCTAAATATTTAGGAAGATGTATGCCTAGAGGGAAGATAGCTGTAAAAAGCTGCTTTCTAATTGCTGCAGTGAGTACAGTGATTCGTTCTCATTGCTGTACAGGGGGAGAATCTCAAGAACAGCAGAAACCATTAGGAACCTGCAGGAACATTTTGATAATGAAAGTCACAGGAGATACAACTTTCCCACTTTCCATCCAATTAGAAGAGGTTACCAAAAGGCAATTTGGAAGAGATGTGGACATGAAAGATGGGATGGTAATTTCTTCCCGAGGGCTTAGCTTGGCTCCCACTGCACTGTTAGAATACGTTAGAATAGGAACATGAAGGAAAATCAGCGCTCTTTATTTACCTGGTAGGAATTGATATAGTTCAAGTTGAGTCTCTGCTGTAACTTACCACTGTGTGGAGAAGTTAATGAGGGGACACAGTGATAGCTTTTCAAAGCCATACAGCTGCAAAAAGATCACGTTTATGTATATGGTGTTCTGCTTATGCCTTTTGAAATATAACTTCTGACATGCAGTCTGCATTTTTTTTTTTTTTTTAAGATGTAAAAAGTAATTTATCAAGGAGTTATTTTTAAGCAAGTGGAATATATTTAAAGCCACAAACTTTACAAGTTATTCTGAAGATAACTGTGTACTTTTTGTTGATCCTTTATCCACTGCTGTGTAATCCTCTGCTCTCATCATCTAGAAACAACTCCAATTGAATGCTGAGGCACTTCCAGTTATTAATCTGGAAGGGACTCCCTGGGTTCCTTCTCAGGAATCAACAGAGCCTAGGAGACCAGGCAAATAACTCTGAAGGGTATCTTCCCTTCCCTTATTGCTCTCTAAGAAACTTTTTTTCCTTCTCCCTAGACAACAGCATCTGCATTTTGTGCTTTACTAGAACTGACTGAATTGGAGGCTCAGCCTGAAAACAATGCATCAGACCCAGTCTCTTGACTTCTTTCTATTTCATCCATTTCTGCCTCATCACAGACTCTTCTACTGCCAGACCACTAACTTGAAACAACATTTCATGGACCAGGGCCCTGCAATGCCATAGAGTGGCTCTGTTTACAGCCAATGCAGCCTAAGACCTCCCCTGGGAGAATGTGGAATAGAAAGCCCCGAACACACCATCCAAAAAATCAGGTATATGTGCGTCTCTGCCAAAGGAAGCCCAGCCCAATCTCCAGACATGCTGGGCAATTCAGATTTGAAAACCCAAATTCCCTTCAGGACTTCACTTTTTCTTGTGACTTTCCCACCAAAGCTGAACAGTGACACAGAGGACCCTGTATTACTAGTCTCACTTGGGGTACCTCGGGCCAAAGTCCCTCCAGGGGTAGGTAGGTATTGTTGGAAAATAGGTGGAATATAAAGAGATTAACAGAATTTGTGGACTTCAGGGGTAAGTTTGTAATTGCATGTTGTATTAATATTAGTCTATACCCACGTAGCACATTTCCATCATACTTTTTTGTGTGTTGGAGTATCCTTTTTTCACACTTGCTCTGAGCTCTTTGGCTCTTATGCTTTCCTACAGGTCACTGACAGCCTTGATTTCAGCACAGTTAAGGACATACCTTGATTCACCAGAGTGCCTGAAATAGACACATGCTTCTGTCAAGGTCACATGTTCCATGCTGTTCCCAGATCCCTGCCCAGCTACTGTCACTGCCTGTCGTGTAGAGCTTCATTAAATATAAACTATCCTAGTGCCTTGAAAATGATATGGAAGAAGGAGGGTTTTGAGAAGACTGATCCAATACCACAAAATGTATTCATAATTGCTAGCCATGATGGGTCTAGGTGGTGGGGAATGGAAGGCTTTGAGCACCTGTTTTTGTCATAGTGGCAGCACCAGGGACTTCTTCCCATGGAAGACACAACAACCAAAAGACCAAGGTCAGACCACCAACATGTCCCTGTATTACAAGCTTGCATCCTCTGTATCAGTGTAGGCTATGCTAGCAAAACAGAAAGATGCTGATTTTTGTCTCTGTTAGGCACATATCACATGTAACTTTAGCATAGTGGTGAGAAGAAACAAGAGAGGTATAAACTAATGACTCTGTTAGGAAAGGTTTTGATGTGATTAGAGCCTCTGGAAGGCCCTCAGTGAAAGCAGGCCTTATCAGCAGACCCCTGAGACCAAATTTCCATATCCTAATGGTACAGGGTCTCAGAAACTTAGGTTCCCTGATATTCAGGGATCTTGAAAAATGTTAGGAATGGAGCCCACATTCTCCTGTCCCTTAGATCCTTCTAAAGGAGCAATTAATGATCTGCCTTTTGGTCAGCTACCCTGTTGTGAAGGTATATCACACTCCACCAGTGAAGAGACACTCGGTTTTTATCATATCTTTAGCAATGTTTGAAGTACATTCATGAGAGTTTTTCTGGGAAAACAAGGTGCAGGGCCTTCCTGGGTCACATTTACCCTGCAGAACAGATACCACCACTGTCATCAAAATCGATGAGTCTCTTTGTCACACAGGCAATCCCACCCCAGGCTGCAACTGATGTTTAAAAATAGTATCTTTTTGACATCCTGAACTGCAGAGAATTAGACCTTTTTTTTTTTTTTTTTTTTTTTTTTTCTTCTCCCACAGAGATACATTTTTCCATGAGGTTTACATTTGGACTTGAGTTGAAATCTTAGAAACAAAGTTTTGAGAAAACATTTAACTTCTGACCCCTTATGCTGAACAATGGCAAGAGTTTCTGTGAGAACCTTGGAGAGGAGAAGGTCCACAGTATGTTAAAGGCAATGGGAGGTGGGTCTGTGAAATCTGCTCAGGAAAAATACAACCAGCAGAAAAGTCTCCAGGCTCTTTTACAACATGTATGCTGGTGGATTAGCTTGTCACATGCTTGGTGGTGCTTTTTGTGGTGTAATCCATGACATCAGGAAAGCACCATGTGAAATAAACAGATCCAATACATTGCCTTCATCCTTATACACATTTACTTTCAAAACCTACATATGTATGAATCCTTATACATAAAACACTATTACCTCATCATATACAAATGCTGAGGCAAGTGCTAGCCTTATAGATTTATACCTATATGCACAAATATACAGATAGCTAAGGCCAATGTCCTTAAAACCCTTCCACTCTGTAGCTCTATTAAAGCTTTATAAACTGTTCCACTTATTCTTTTGTGACTGTTATGTCAGCTTCTTCCAGTTTAAATATTGCTCATACCCATCATTGCCTGTTACCTCTGTGACCTCTTTAAAGGAAAATAAAACAAATCGAAACAAAACAAAATCAACAACAAACGAACTTCCAAAAACCCCCAACCCCAGCACAGATGAGAATTGACTTTCTAGTAGGGGTGTTATCTCAGAAGTTTGACGTGTGCCGTCTTCTCAGTGGAGCTGCTTAACCCAGCTCAGGTCCTCAATGCCAAACGAAGAACAAGGCTGGGGAACCAAGAGTGCAACTGCAGAGAACCCTGCAGGATTAAGTTTTTGGAAGAAGACATTTAACATCACACCAGCCTTAGACTGGAGTCACATGAAGGCTGAAAGCTGTGTCTATGGGAAATATTATCTATTCACATGAGTTTGCTCCCTCTGCAAAATTTAAACACAGGAAACAGGATTTGTCATGCCAGATCAAATCATAAGGCTGCTGAGATTACCACTGTGCTGTCCATTGTGATTAGTGTCCACTGCGGAGAAAGAATTTGAAAATACTGCACACTGCAGTTTTAACAGGGGATCTCTGCTCTTTAGGTAGCATTCCACTAACCAACAGGCTTAAATCAATTTTACATTAAACAAGAACTAAAGAACTAGTTACCTGACCTTCTTCTTATTCACCCACTGTATCCTTACAACAAAGCAAAGTATTTTCTCCAGAACTGATTATTCAGAAAAATAAAACCACTGAAATAATAAAGCAAAATGAATGATGTGGTATAGTGCTTTCCCGTGACCCACTGTCCCACCAAGTCATTAGGTATATGGTTTTCCTGGAGTAGCAGCCTCTGAGCCCATGAAATGGATGAGTTACATGCCAACGGTTGAGGATGTCAGACTAACTTCTTACAAGAGCTGGAGTCAGTTGGGAGCGCTGCTGTGCTAGCATGACTGCAACCTGAATAATTGCCTCCACCATCTGAATTCCTTCAGCTTTTTCAATTGGTTACAGCATTCTCCTCTTCCCATCCTGTCCCAAGTGACTCTGCCCTGTTACTAGATGCTCCTAAAACAGTTCTGCTGTTTCACTCAAAGATAGCTGCACTTCAGAAGTGGCTGAGTTGCTACCAGCGTATTTAGGTTTCACAACAAAACAGTGGAGCTCTTTGGGGTTGAAAGAAATTAACACATGTTCAGTGGCTAGGTAGCATGTCCTGCTTTCTTCTGATCCTTACTCTGTGCTGCAGCACTGTCCATCATACTACCTTTGTCTCTCTGTTGTAGAGGCAATATTAAAAATGAACATCTGTCAAACTCAGAATAAAATGAAGCTAAACAAAACAGAAGAAACTGAAAGAGTGCAGAAACTCTTCATATACTATATTCTGGTATCCTGCAAGGTATCTGGTCACCCAGTCACATTGTATCTTAAAAGAGCTACAGTTCACACAGACCTCAGAAAGTAGGAAAATCCTGAGAGAGGAATTTTACTCTCCACTCCAAGTTTTCTTGATCTAGAGGTTTGGATAAGGATCCTGAAGACAGAAGAAATAACCACATAAAACCTGTATCATCAGGGGCCAAAGCTGTTTGTCTTCTAGAAGTGATCATTCAGATTTGTATGGTTCCTAGACAAAACATGTGTTTTTTGAAGGTGAACTATGTCAGGCACTAGATGAACTAATATGGGAGAGGAAGACCGATACGGGAGAGGAAGACTGGGTCCAATTTAGCAGATGAAGGAAAGCTGAAACTAGCAGAAACTTAACTTGCCTGTTAAGATTTTAGGACACAGATGATTTACTGGCCAGGCTGCTTGCCTTGCAGACGTAAAACATTCCTATTAAAAACACTCTGTAAACCAATGACCCTAACACCATGTCAGAGAAGGTTTTTCTGCTCATCACAGAACATTTTTACATGTCAGCTCAATATTTTACATGAGAAAATGTGACAAGCAAGAAGTCTTTGTATGTCTCCTTGCTATGTGCTGTATCTGCTCTCTATTTAATATGCAGGTTCGAATATGTTATTGTACCATGAAAAAATGCAATGTTAAGAAGGTATCTTACTACACCAGGCCTGGAGCTTGCAAGTTATTAATTTCAGAGAGAAGGGATGAGCAGTCCTAACTGACACATTTCAATCTTTTTTTTTTTTTTTTTTAAATTCTGCACAGTTTTTTTATGGCCAGCATGAAAGTTTGAGGGAAAATAAGGCTAAATTAACCTATGGGACAGATGACCAACATTTGGTCATCAAAGTTTCTCTGTACTCTTCTAAAAAGGCGGGACCAACCTACCACCTGTTTTCCATCAATACTAATGTCCCCCAGCAGGGGTGCATGAGTAGCATCATATGCTATTTTGTAGCATCATATGCTACAAAATAGAGAATATGCTCCAAGCAGATCCATCTTTGTGGTTGTTAGCTCACCATCTTGCACAAGCAGACAAATCTGAATTGAGAATGCCAGAGTTAAGATGATCAGTTCTGGAGCAGGCAGGCTACACAAGATGCCCAGGCTCTTCCCCAGACAAGTGTCTCCACAGACATTATGGGGAGCTGACCTTAGTGGGCAGCATAAACAAGGGCATGAAGGCAATGTTGCAAGGCGCAACTAAGATGCTTCTGTCCCTGCTGACCAGTTGGAAATATACTCCCACAACTTCTTGCTCTGTCCAACTTCTTCATTTCCTACTGCTGCAAAGGCTCAGCTCTTGACCCAGTTTAACCCTCAGAGCATGGGTTTCTAAACTGTTACAGTTCTTAGAAACAGGAGGCTAAGGTGCTGCATCATGATGGTCTATACACCTGTACCATGCTGTAGACATTTCCCACATCAACCAGAGCTGTGGCCAGCACAGACACCCTGCAGCCATCCACTCTTCTTCCCCCCCCCCAGCACGTTCCTGCAGAACACCTCTTTCAGGAGGCTGTGTGCAGTGCTGATGATTTTTACCCAGGAAGCCTCATTGCTTTTATATTTCTTTCTGGGAATATTCAAAGTTACAAACAAGAATGCAACTTTTGGGACCCCTTTTCTAAAGAAAAGGACTGCCATATGTATGCTATTTTTGCCTGTCAGTGAAAAGCCAAGATTCCTTTAACAGTAAGTCCTAGAAGAGCAAAAAGACCACCATATTTTCCTTCTCTAATCTTGAATACAGTTGACTGAGCACATAAGACCAAGACACTAGGGCGAAGTCTTAGATTTACTTTTTCCAGTACAACACCAGAGCAAAAGAAAGTTACAGGGTCATAACAGACTTGTTTCAGAGCTTTGCAGCCCTGAAAGCAAGGGGAGAAAAAATGTCTTCCATCCTCAAATTGTTCTGATGTGCTTAAGAATTACCTCTGCAGTCCCTGGCAGTGAGAGCACAGGACTCAAATTGTTGTTGGTTTGTTCACTTCATTCAGCAGGAAAACAAACAAACAACAACAACAACAACAAAACAGAGAAGTCCATTATCAAGGAAAATGAAATTTTAACTTAGATTTCAATATCACACGGTGCAAAATAAATAGATATGGAATGATCCTAGCGGTGGGGTGGAAAGGAAGGTGGGAAGCATTTCTACCTGCCAGGGGCATTGTTAGCAATCACAAATCTCATGAAATCTCACATTATGAAACAGGACACAAAAGCACAGATTTCCTTTGCCAATCCTGTATTGTTGACCCAACCACTCATCAGCCTGTTGTGTGGAACTGGAAATACACCACGGTCTTACTCCATGCTTTACTTCAGCATGGAGCCTCACACTCTCAAAACAGTTGTATTTTGAGTACATGTGCACATAAAAGGGTAAAAGAGACCTTCAGCTTTCTGCAGTCTGTTGTGGAGTGTCCTGCAGAGATGGGATTTTTTTTTTTAAATTTTGCTCTGAATATCTGCCTGTCACTGGAACTCCCAAAAACCAAAGCCTGACACATGTCTGTTCACTTGTGAAAGCTCGGGGGAGAGAGTCTACTTAATCACTCTGCTGTTCTCGGGTCCTTCCCAGCGTCTGGCCAACAGTGACAGTGCTGGCATGTTCTCTGAAACATCTGCTATTGTCTGAGAAGTGGAAGGAAACAGTTTATTTTATCTCCTGGAGCTGTTACAAGATTGACAGTGACAAGTGTGAAATGGACATGTCCCACTGAAATTCAGAAAAGAAAAGCCCTAAGCAACTTTAAAATCAGTATGTGGACTCAATTCCCTCATTGCTCTGTACTGTAAGTAGACATTCACATCTGTTAGCAATAAGCGTCAGCTCCCTCCTGCTTTGTAGTACCTTTGCTACACCGGATAGACAGCAATGTCCAGTGCTGCTCTCTCTCCATTACTTATTATAGTGACTTGGATACTATTACTCCTGATTTACATAAATTCAACTGAGAACAAAACAGGAAGAAATAACTGTTTGAAATTGCTCCAGGAATTATTTCTGCCTTCCCCGCAGCTATGCTTTGGAGGAAAAAGAAGACCAAAGGCATTTACTGTTCTCACCTTGCTGGCAGAAAGCTTTTTGATCTTTTTAAGTAACCTATCAGATTTCTAAAATTCCTTCAAGACACACTTAAAACACCAATCAGTCTAATAGCTGGGAAGAAAATCTACGAAAAATAAACCTTGTGTCTCATATAAAATATGAAAAATGTTCAGAATACTGAGTCAGGGGACTTGACTTTGACCATTTCCCTTTTGCTGCTAAAGTAGCTTTGAGATGTAAGTAAAGGGCATGCATGTATAGCTTGCTATAGAGTACACACCATAGTTTACAACAACACTGGAGCTTTTGGGGTGAATGAGACCACTGGTCCCTATTACCTGCCATCCCATTTCTGGCAGCTAGCAATACTTAATGCTTTAGAAGAAGGTCAACACCCTACGCCCTGCAACACCACTGACTTTGATTGTATGGAGTGTCCTCCTAGACTGTGCAAAACCAGGCTGAGCAGATGGTGGATTTGAGTCTAGTTAAAAGATGAAAGACTCTACCTGATGGCTCTCAAGGGTGAAAGTGCACAGCAGTATGGCTGGCTTCCCTGGGAAGCATCACTACAGAGGAAGAAAAGAGTCACCTTCTTCACTTATGCCTCTGCAGCTCCCAGTGTGCCGTCAAGATGAGCAGAGAGACAACCTCCTATCTCTTCCCCAGGAGGAAGGGGACAGCCAGAGCTGGCTCTCTGTACTAGCTGAGCTAAGATGCACAAGATGATGCTCTCATCTTCCTCATCCTGTTCCCAAGGGTAGTCTGGCACAATGGAAAGAGCCTGAGGAGCTCTAACATGCAACAGCTGGTACAGGGATGAAGGGGAATGTGCTCCAGCTGGGGATGGCTGGCTTCAAGGACGTTCCAGCTACCCTAGGGCCAGGGAGTGTGGAGGTGGAGGCAGAGGGGATGGCTGTTGAACCTGGGGAAGGCAGGGAAAGGAATTCCAGGTAGGAAACACTGGAGCTGTTTCCTCTTCTTTTGCCCTGCCCAAATATGTACTTTGACCTTTCCAAAGGAAGGTGTTTAGCCCTCAATCTGCAAAGGACTTGACTTTGAGAATTATACTCACACATATATATATAAGAAATAACAACCCTTTGAAGACGTATCTGTAGGTTCAGGAATCCTACCCAGTCACTACCAATCCTGTATTGTAGCTTTAGACAGAAGCACATTGTTTGCAGAGCTAGGGAGTGGAAAATGTGTCCGAGGAGCTTGCCAGCAATAATTTAAACAACTTGTATATACTTACAGGAGGAAGTATTTGTTCCTTCTGTTGAAGCTTGTATCCTAAGCATGGGTTCTGCAACACACAGAAGGTAACAACAAAGTTTTAAGAATAAAGCCACAGCTACACTATTACACTGGAGGAGCCCAAATATCTTCCCCCCCCAAAAAAGCTTTCTTTTTCTTATTTCTTCTCTTTTTTTTTTTTCTTCCTTTTTGCAGTAATCAGAAACCCGCCAAAGCAGAGGAAAAAAAAATGAGATAGGTCCAGAAAGCAAAGAACTTCAAAGTCAGTACAGCATGTCCTAGGCATACTGTGAATAATCAATTACAGCAAAAATGCTCCATAGTCCTGGGAGGGAAGCCCAGGGAAAACTGGCAAAGAGAAAGCAAAGTTTTCATCTGTTTGCGACAGCATTGGAGGAAAACGGAAAGCAGTGTGTCTTGAAGCTCCACATGCTGACCCAGGAAACACTAGCTGCTTATCTTTGTCTCTCCTAACTCCAAATGGGCAGTCAGGACTCCAGGCTTACCACAACTATGGTTAAGGACCTCTGTGGCTTGAAAGAGAGCAAGGTCCAAGTATGCTGCCAGCTATGGAGACAGCTGTAGCTGGAAGAGATAGCGGGACATGTTCCAGACCAAAACTGGACATAGCACCAGCCCCGAAGTGGTTGCAAAGAAAGGAAAAAGAAGAAGCATTCTCAAGATGGCAAATAATCTTGTAGGACAGCTGAAGAAAATGGACCTCAAGAGAAATCACACAAAGTAAGCACTCAGAAAAATGAATGGAAGAAGCATGACAGCCTCAAACTAGGGCTGAGCTTTCTGAGCAGTAAGAAACTGAACCACACAGCAATCCAGGGCCAGGTGTTTGTGTGGCTGCATGGGATTCCACTGTCTTAGAGTCCAGCAGAACATAGCATCATGCATGAATAAAGAGTTCAGCAGTGTGCTTGAGGAGTACTGTCAGGTGGAAGGAAGAGTGTGCAGGGAGAGCACTTAGCTTAAGGCAGCAATGTGATGTGCCCCTGTAGAGGGATGAAGTCAGGGTGGCTAACAACCAGCCTGTGGATCCCAAGGAGCAGGTCAGGCATGCTGCATGCTCTTTAGTGAAGCGTTTAGCAACGGGTCACATCAGGCAGAAAAGATGAATCTGCTGCTTAATAGAGAGCTCTGAGGCAGAGTAAACCACACTTAAAAGCTAAGAACACCCTGTACGTCCTCCTATCACCAAAAGGTAACTGTAGCAATACTTCGAGAGGCCTAGCTCCTGGCAATTTAAACACCAGCATCTCACAACAGCCTATCTCCCATTAGAAAAGCAACACATTCATAATTTATTTGCATTTGCAAGGCCCAGAAAAAGTCAGTGATGCCCCAAACCCCAGACCCTATCGGTCAGCAGGAGAATACTGTGGTAGGGAAAGCTGACATGGTCTGACATTGGCCCAGGTAGAAAAATGGCACCTGGCTGGGTTTGGCACTGAGCAGATCTCTGATCCAGCCACATGGCAAAGACCTGTTCAGAGCTCCATGGTGATGCACGTTAGAACACCTCAACTAGCAGCCATTGCACTTATTGCTTTCTGCCCTCCTCCAGGCCAACAGCATGATGTGCTGCTTGGCATTGCATCTGCAAGTGCAGCGATTTATCAGGAATGCAGCCAGCCTTTTGAACATGCCCGCCTCCTTCTCTCCAGTGACACAATAGCAGTAAAGAGGAGAGCGGTAATGTAACAGCAGGCACTGGAAGGGACACAGGCAGGGAAACAGACCACTCAAGAACAAGAAATTTATTTCATGGGAAAGAAGGGAGCGAAGTGCAGGGTCTATATTCTCGCTGCAGAAGGGAGAAGGCAAGGGGAGCCCAGTGGAGTCAGTGACCAGCATGTCACCTTCTTTGAATAAAAATGGTTCCAACGGTTACAGGACACTTGCTATTAGCTATGTGGTCTCATACATATCCAGTGAAGCATGGGTGACAGGCCCCACTGAGAACATGAAAGAATATAGGCACATCCAATGGCTCTTCTGTCAGGCACTGGTGCCAAGATTTCAGAAGTAGGTCGCCACACACGCAGATGCATCAAAGGAAAGGCTGCAGGCATGCTAAATGCAAAATCTGGCGATCACACTGTTTTCCTTGATCTAGCCTACAAACACTGTCATCTCACACTAAAACCTGTCTCTGCCAGACATAGCTTTCTCAAAAAGCTAGCAGGACACCGGCCTCTTTGCCAAGCAGGATATGTGCATCTTGTAAATCCTTGGGATGCTCGGCTTACACACGCCTATCTACTGCTCCCTCAGCCAAGCTCAGCAGTAGACACAACTGCTGGTATTGTGACCATATATAAAGTAACTCTAACAGTTAAAATAATGAAAGTGACTTCTCAGTGAGGTCAGTTCCAGGAGTAACTCTGGAAGCATGAAATATATAACTGCAGGCATGATGCTGAAAGCAAAATCCCACCAGCCTGAAAGGAAACCATCTGGAGAAGGCTCCTATTAGGCTGCCTAAAGGCAGCTTCAAACGTGGTTAAACTATGGATAATGAGCTACCTGTCTACCTTCACAGACCCTGAAGCACTGTCAGGCAATCTATCTAGGGCCCTGAGGAACAGAGTGGTCTAAGGCAACAGACTTTCTGGAGGAAAAACCAATATGTCCATATGCTCTTCAAGTTCATATGCAGCTGCTAGGATTTACAGGAACAGGAGCAACAAGTGCTTTTTCAAAACACAGGTCCTAACAGCTCAAATACTTTTTCACTCGGGCTGCTGCAGGCTGACAATTGCAGACCAAATCAGCATCCTCAGTACAGCTCCAGGATACTAAAAAGTATGCTTAGCCCTTTTTCATTCATTTCTTAGTCCCTGACGCAGCTCCAGCATTCAAGGTCTTATTCAGGTGCTGAGGCTCTGGATGCAGGTGAATTGATGTGTCCTAAGAGGAAGCAGACTCAGAGCTGCAGAAGCAGTTTCAGGAAGAAACAAAGAGAAAGAGAGAGAAAGACTCTGTTAATTGAACTTACGTGAAGAAGTTTTTGTCCCTTCTGTTGATACTGGTATCTTGCTGGTACTCTCTGGAAAACATAAGAGGCAACAAGAAGTTATAATGTGGAGTCAGGTGATCCTCTAACTTAGCATTCAACTCCAAGAATGCAGAAGGTATAGAGGAAAAAGGTGTTCAAAGAAGCAAGCTTAAACTCTGCTTCAATGGCAGAGGCTGCAATCAGACACCAACTTGCAAAAGTTTCCTTCTGGGAAAAGAAAAACGATGGTGTCTACTGGTGGGACTGAAGAAAAAAGTCTGTTACTTCTCAAAGAAGCCAGTTGTTCAATCTCTCCTTCTCCTCTGGGAATAACTGATCAGTGGCAACCGGAGAAATCACACAGATGGTTCTGCTTCTGGAAGGCGTCAGTGTGAGTATTCACTCCTTATGCTTCTAGAGAGTTAAATTTTGCAACGATGTGTTCCTGCTCATATCACTTGAATTGCTGCTAAGTACATCCAATAATGTCACTTGCCACTTCAGGGAAATCTTCAAAGTCACACATGCAAACCCAGCCCCTCTTGGGATGACTGCTGGGGATCTGTGATGGAAATCAGTTGCTTTGCTGAAGAAAGGAGCAAAGTTGCTCTTCCACCCTGGTCCTACTGAGATACATTATTGCTGGTGACACACTGCCGGGGACTTCTTGCAGTGAAGTGACCTTGTTCTAATGACACTACCCATCTGTCTGTGCACGGCTGACCCTGCAAGCCACAACTGTGACAGCTTCCCCAGGTTTGGACAAATCACTTTTCAGTTGTAGGCATCTCAGTTTTCTCCAAGTTCTCACAACAGTTTCTCACCTCAGAGCTGTGCAGCTCAATACTGCTGCACAAGCAGTACATGGAACATTGAGTTCTGTGGCTGGAACTCAAACACCAGGGAAGAAGTCTCACCTTGAATCCTGAAGGCAAACCAAGAATCCTCTGGTAGGCCGAACTAAACAAGTTTCCTAAGTTTTTTTTGAGACTTTTTCTAAAAGGCAATTTAGGAATGTTCTTCTTGTGTTCTTTGATTCTGGATCAGGTGGCCCTCTGCTCATGTTCTTGAGAGTCCACAGAGACTTGAATAGAGACAAAAGACGGTCCAACAGTCTTTCCCTCAGGATCCCTGTCATTAAACTTGTGTTGAGCCTGTGTATTGATTTATATCTTGTTAGCTCTTCTACTGTTGTATTATTTCCCTTTTAGTCCAGTTTTCTTTGGCAAATATCTTGCTTGTCTGGGCAATACAGCCCTGTTTCATCTCATTAATGTGAGAGAACGTGTTACGCAGCATTTCCCTGATAGCCAGTGGTGTGTGGCATGGAAATGAGTATCATAAGTAAAATTTTTAAGGTCAAAACCTTTGCACTAGGTTTTGGAACATAGTGGCCTACAGCCAGGCAGCTTTCAGGACCATTTGCTGGCTATGAAGGCAGTTTGCTGTTGTGCATTGAGGGTGTCTGAGCAATTAACCTTTCTTAGTCATAACAGGAGACAGAACAAGTCTGACAGCTGAGCAGCTCAGCATCTAGCACGACTGGAGCAACTTTTTCTTTCTTGGTTGAAGAAACCAGGTTCCATTTAGTGCCCATGCTGAGCTTGCTGGAGCATTTCTTATTGTCACCTTCCCAGGCTCGGCTGTGTCAGTACACACACAGGTGGGAAATTTCCCTTCCAGTGGAAAATACAGCCGGAGCCTCCCACACCAGAAATGTGTCAAGAAGCACATTTGGAAAATGTGGCAAAGTTACACATTACCAAGCCTTGTTAGTAATATTCGTGTTTTAGCAACATTAACAGAGGATGTTAACATTTGAAAGACGCAAAATTTTGTGTATTGCTTATTAAGGAAAGTACACTACGATCATAAAAGAGGCATTTTACTCCATCTGAGAAGGCCAGTACACAACACACAACACCAGAGGAAAACAAGATGAGGCTGCTTGTGTCTCCTTGTGGGGGCCTTCAATACTTGCCAAAGGTGGAAAAGCCAGGAGTATTTTTCAGTAATAGTACTTGCAGTTGCTGCTGTGGTCTGCTGAGATATGGAGACCACAGCTTGTGTCCCCATGAGGAGCAGCAACCTCAAATACTCCGTCTCCCTCTGTCCACTGGAGATTCTAGGAAGCATTTAGCTTTGGTGAGGTACCATTTCCTGAAACTGAGTATGTTTTTGCTGGGGCTTTCTTAAGGAAAAATGTTGAAGAATGGACAAGAAATCCTTCTTCGGGGATGCTTTAGGGGACAGGTCCCTGCAGCCTATCAGTCTCATTTCCTTTACACTCTGGCCAACTCCATCCCCTACTGTCTCTTCTGGCAAGATGGAGAAGAACACATAAAGGAGGCATCCTTGCTGAGCTTGGCATCTTGATCCATCCTGCCAGGCAGGGAGCTTTGCCTGGGCTGCGGAGAGGGGACATGTCCATGCCTGGGCAACAAGATCTGCTGAGGGAAACGGGAGATCTTGCTGCTTAGGAAAGACTTTTTTTTTTTTTTTCTCCAGGGATTACCAAACATCTAACAGTCATAAAGCTGCTGTTAGAAAGAGCCCTCTGCATGCCCCCACAGCACTTTTTTTTCCCCCATTAGTGTTCCAAAGGCCTAACACAAAAAGCTTCCTTCAGCAAACTGAAGGTTTCATCTCTTGGGTTCTGGTTCCAGCTTCAAAAGTGGCTCTGAAGACCCTGACAGGGACAACAACTTGGGTTGTGAGGGGGAGTCACAGGTACTGAGAGCTGCAAACATACTTCCTGTCATCCTGAGGTTTACTTTCTGGCAGTGATTTAAAACTTAAGTCTTTTGCTTTGATTTTGTCAGTCACATACCCACCAAGCTACCACACATGTAGAGAAAAAAGGAATATCTAAACCCTCTGTTACATGTTCTACGATACATAAATTAATAAGTGAGTAGAAGGTGTGGTCAAGGACATGGGAAAATCCAATGGATAAACGGGCATGTTGTTTCTTAAAACTATTATGTTTTTTACCTTTTTCCTGATCCTCCAAGAAACTACTGCCCAAAATCAGATGAGAAGAGCCCTGCCTTTCTGAAACAATGGACTCAAATTTGTCAAATTGCAACGAAGGTTCAAAGCCACTCTTAGGGGAATTGCTATCCCAATCTGAGCAATGGCAACATTTGTTTCTCTTCAGGGCCAAATCATTGACATTGGTCCAGGAATGCTTATTTGCACCCACTGAGAATCTGATCCATTATGCCAGCCTACTATGTTAAAAACAAACTATGGTCATAGATCACCTGTAACTATGTTAAAGAAGAAAAACACTCCTGCTTTCATCAAATCTCAGACAGAGTAATGCATGAGTAGGAAGGGACATTTGAAGTATTTCATAGATGGTGACATGCTCAATAGGTACTAGATGCAAGGTGTTTTTAATTATGTATTTCTCTACCATCTTCTTGAAGATAAGCTACTGGCTGCCTTTAGAAGAGGAAGACCATGCTCACAAACTAAACTTTAATGAATGACCAATATTAGATCTGTATTGGCTACTGCACAACTCTGAGCTATTAGTACCACTGCAAGTCCTAAGGATGCAAAACCAGAAACTTAAGCAGGTCATTGTCTTTGTAGTTACTGAATTTACCAAGGCTTACCTCTGCCCGTAGTTGAGTTACATGCATATATCACCTGAACATTTCTTGTTCCCTTCAGTTCAGACAAAGTTGTCCTAGCCACTCCCACTGATGACTCAAACTGTCTCAAACGTGCAGAATGAGAGCTCACACAATGCACTGTCACAACCCAGCAACTGCAAACTCTGAAGACTGCTAACTTCTGAAACATCTCTGCAGGAATTCACCCTGCCGCATGCTGAGCCATGCTGGGCACAACAAATCTCCTTAGTGAGACAAAAGATGTAGGTCAATAGGTTTTAAAGAGAAAGACTGACACCAGATTCAGCTGTAGCTGTGGCATGCTCAACACTTTAGAAAACAAGGTCACTTAACTAGTTGTCTAAATAACAAGAATAACAACAAGAATAACATTTGTGAACAAGTTTTCAAACATGAAATTGAAAGCTTTGGCTGTGATAGGAAGTATACTCTCAGTACCCTTTATTGAGCTAAGGTCTTACGTTCATGAGAAAGGCCATGAAAAAATTCACCATGAGAATCCTTTGCCAGGCTAAAATGACAAATTAGGATGCAAAAAGCAGCTATTACCACATAACCAAACCTGTGCACTATTTACACAGCTCCAGGAGAACTTCATGGCTCTAAAATGACCTCAATTACAACCTTTCATAGGGGAGTATACATGAATAAGAGTGAACGAAAGTAAGAATGCAGCTCATATCCTGTGGGCAAGTTACACTCATTAGAAATTTAAAAGAGAACAGAATAGCTCCCACTGCTTGCTCTTAAGAATGGTAAAAAACAAACAAACAAAACAAAAACAGAGTTACAGAATTTGTCTACATTTTTTTACATTTGGTGCATTTTTAATCTACAGATGTGGCTCTACAGGTGAGGTTTTATGTGTCTTTCAGTAAAAAGGAAAAACATTAAAAAAAAGTCTATGTAGGTAAACAGTGCATATGCTGCAGGTGTGTTTCTGTGTGTGTTCATGTGTAGTGAAAACTTTCACAAGAGCAAATATGGCAGTTTTAAATAATAGCAATGATAATAATAATAACAGCAGTAGCAGTAACAAAGACAGGAGCTACTGCATTGACTATTATTGTTTAAGGAAGAAAGTGTTAACATTTCTGGGAATGAGATTAAGGAAAAATAAAGTGCTTTGCTCACTGAAAAAAAAAAAACAAAGAAATTTCTACAATGTTTTCATTAAGAAATATTCATTTTTCTATGCTTTGGAGCAGGGAGTGGAAATCAGTCATTTTTAGATGTGGGACCTTAGTGCAAAAGCTGTGTGCCTTGTTCTTCATGTGATTTTTCTTAATATCCATTGCTAGTTGATATTAGAGATAAGTCATCATTCTAGACAGACCTTTGGTCTGGCCCTAGAGTTCTCTTTTGTGGCATACACCAGCAAAGAAAATTTCAACCAAAATAGTTAAACTTTGACAGAATTCTAGGGAATTAAACCCAGGATTTTTATACTGAAAAACAATAATCTTTTAGTGGAAAGAAAAATAACCTGATGTTCAGAAATATCACTGCCTTATCTATACTTGGTCTTAAAGTACCCAGCATAAAGCGAAAGGAGGATCTAGGTTTAGATAGCAGGACACATAATAAACATGACCAGGTGAGCATGCAGGTGCGAATGGTGGATACTAAGTGCCTAATTAAAGTTATGGTTCACATAGCTGAGCAGGTTAGTATGACCACAAGAAAGTCAGGTCTTTACCCCACTGTCACCCTATCTATTGGAGATGGAAGGAAGCAACATCTCTGCCTGCAGAGGTTCAGCCTTCTCAGAAGCTCACAGACTAGTTTTCCACAGCAGCTCCTGGGCTGCCCTGGACCACAAGATCTTCTCCAAATGCCCATTGGCAGGAAATAACAAATAAGAGCTAAACATGTTCCTCCCCACCCCGATGAATAGGGCAGGACCACACAGACATATATGGGATCTGAGTAATGACTACCCTTCAGGGCTCATTACCGAGTTTGGATCCCAAATCTGTCATTAAGCTAGCAAGGGGAATAGGTCAGGGAATGCAGGGGAAGAAGGGGTGAGGAGGTCACCCACACAGGGGGTCTGCCCCTGTTTGGAAAGCAGATGTTGCCCTCTAAGGCCTTAGGGATCCATTGCTCTTAAGTCACCAGATGTTGCCCATGCTGTTCCTCAAGTCCAGGTGGAAAATTCCATGCTTAGATGAAAAATTAGGAACAATTGTACTAGTAATTTATAAGCAACATTAAGTAGAGGGGGCTCAGATGTATGTGTGGCAACCAAATATGCATGTTTGATTTATTCATCCAATGAATGCTGTCATGCCTGATTCTAGATTACCAAATATCACTGAGATGTTCCAGTTCAGATATCACTGAGTCTCCAGTTCAGATCTTTACAGAAAAGAGCCAGCTGCCAGGTTTAGATTGGATCTATTTTGTTCCCTGTTTTCGGGGGGGGGGGTTGCACGCATGGCTGTTTTAAACAACTTATGCTTCACAACAAGATTAGACAAATTCTAATGTATCAGTTATAAATTCACTTTGAAGAGTTTGCCTGCAAATGTTCTCATTCAAAACCAAGCTCCTGTCTCCCTGAAGTAGGAACGTTTTGCTGTCATTCAGCACAGCCCAAAGGGAAATTGAAAAATTCATGTCATGAACAGTAGGAATGAAGTCCCAAATGTGTTCCCCAGCCAGGTCACCATTCCTTGTCTGAGGAAGGATGCCCAAACATTTTTTGCATTTATCTGTATAGTCACCCAGGTGCAGTGTCCACAGCTGAGTTTGGAAACTCCAGTTCCTTGGAAACAGTGTAGGAGTTTTCCATGTAAGCAGCTAGTGAGCAATCAAAATTTGTGTTCATGGAAACCAAGAGCATTTACAAAGCTACACAGAAACACCTACCCATTTTTGCTCCTAATTATATTCTGGTAAATAACACTTGATCTTTTATATGAGTCTCCTGACAGCTGATCAAGACTGTAATACCAGACAGCTCATGTGAAATCTTAGCACTTGGGATTCTTCAGTTGATAAATTAGAATAGCAAATACACAACGTGAATACAGTCAAGTAACCACTGTGTGACCACAAAACAGCAAATAGCCTAAGACAAATCCCACTGGCAAAGGTCTATATTTGTTTTCCTATTTATTGAAATGCCTTTACCCTGCTTCAGGGCACAAAGTGGAACAGAAAAAGCACCAGAGATAAATTCCCATTGCAACAACATCTTTAAACCCATCTCATGTATACACAGAGCATATGCTTTGTTTGATAACGACAGCATGTTTGTTTGATACTTCACAACTGGCTAGATACAGGAGTTTGAATTATCAGAACTGAATGAGACAATGTCACACTTAAGAAACAAGATTTCAGCTGAACCACAGCCTTCAATACACTTGCAAGGAGAAACAGTACTGCTAAAACATTTCTGTACAGGAAAACACTTATTACATTCTGTCAGAAGCATTTGGAACTTCCTATAAGTGAAATGAAAAGAAGCTCTGCAAAAATAAAGATCTATAATAATTTAAAATCATTTGTGTAAGTCTGAATGCTACCTGACTCATAAGAATCTCTGTTCCTCTTGAAATAACTTTAAAACACAGTACCTGAATTAAAGTACCTGAAATACATTCATGCCTTCGAATAATATGCTTTTGAATACATTCATGCCTTTGTCTTTACTATGGTAGAAATGAAGAAAAAATAAAACTATCAACATCTGTGAAAGGAAAAATGGTGCCAACTAAAACCATGCAAATATTACTTAAAGACAAAACGTGGAGTTCTAGTTTAGAAGTCAGATTGAGGCTCATTTTATGGCAAATGAAAGCCCCCTATAGTGCCTCTGCTACTCATGCATACTACAAGAATTAAAATAATACTCCCTTTCTTTCATTGTCTTCTTATCTTGACTATTTAGACTGTGTCTTAGACTTGGTGTTGGATAGTGTCTCACAGAAATGCTGATCTCTCCTGAGATCCATAGGAGACATCCCATTTGACTGGGTAAGGAAAGCCAAGCATCTCAACTACATAGCAGCCAAGTCTGGCCTGATTTGTTTTCTTAGCACTCCTAACAGATTACAGTGTTTCCACTTCCACTTGCAAATCTTTCTCCTCTTTCAGACTCTTTTGCCCTGATGGCAACTGCAATACAAGATCTTTCTGATGCAATAGTAAAATAAAGAGCCAAGCCTTACCATTGGTGTCCATGATGATAACACTGGCTTTAGTACTGTCATTCCCTAGTTTGCTGCTCACTCTGCATGCGTATTCCCCAGCATCGGCCAGCGTGGCTCTATAAATGTGAAGCTCAGAGTATTTCCTGTGAAATTAAAAAAAGCACGTAAAGATCCTGTATAGGAGTAACAGTCACTGCAACAACTAACGCATTCTTCCCCCCCCCCACCAAAGTTTTTTCTTCCATTCTTATACTCTGACAGATTAACGCTATCTAGATTTGAAAGAAGGGAGGAGACTGAAAAAATCTCTATCCTACAAGATGCTAGAAAACAGGCATATTAATGAACTCAATTAAAGATATTTATGCTTTTCTGCTTGAGAGGAAGCTTTGTTCTTAAAGGAAATCTCTGGAAAGCAGCCTTTCTCCCTCATCTGCATTGTTGGCTATTCAGATGCCATGGAGATGGGTGTAATACTAAAATAGATTACCCGTTCCTACAGAGTCATATTGCCAGTAGCAGAGTTCTGGGTAAGTACTGCAGCTTCCAACATCTGACTAAATAATCATGAGATTAGGACACACCACTCTCTTTAACAACCTCTGAAACCCCAATAGTAAATCATTCTCCAGCACTAACAAAAAATTATAGGCAGGAGCACAATTTGCATGAAGCTACATTTTGTTCCTGGCTCAGAGATGTAATTTAATCAGTCTCCAAGGTTTTGAGATTAGATTTTAAAATGCAGAACTCCTGCCTGCCCATTAATTGGGTAGAAACATGTTCTGTTGTCATTCAAGGGGTCCCCAACTCATGTGATATCAATAATCCCATTACCTAGACAGCAGAGAATGGCTAGCTTGGGAAAAATATACAAATTACCGCTGTTTCTAGTTTCTGTTTAAAATAAGTGCTTTGGGGAAATTTTGCCTGTAGCAAAGCCCCCTAATTTATCCACAGAATAGTCACTCAGTAGAGTGCATGAGCACGGGCTTCCCTGTGTTGGCTTACTCTAATGTTAAGGACTGTTCCCCAGGAGGTGGAGGTTCTTCACTCTAAAATCTCTTAATCACTAACGACTGCTGAGCTAAGCAACACCTAGGGAGTTGCTTTGTCTCAGTACAACTATGTTTCCTAACTCTTCATTCAGACATCACAACTAGTTATACCTTCTGGGAATCATTGAGCTGAGCTGGTCTGGGTTCACACCAGAGACAAGTCTGTTGTGGCAGCAGGGCTTCTGGAGCAACCAAAATACTCAGTGCTGCTTCCAACACATCCTTGAGAGCCATCCCTCCCTTCACCACAGTCAATTATGCCATTTACTGTCAAACAACCGCTAATAGACAACTCAGCCTTCTCTGCCTCTATGCAAAGGTCCTAACACTGAGGAGTCAGTCCTGCAGCCCTTATGGGGTGAGAGCAGCTCTACTAGAAACCTACATCACAAGCATTTCCCATCACGCCATGGAGGGTTGTTTTCTTGAGGCCACTGGCCTTCTAAGAAGAGGCAGCAACCAAGCTAGGATTATCAGCTGCTAAGGTGTGCTCAAAAGGTAAAAGACTGAATAGATGACTATTTGGAGTCCCTTCTCAGGTAATGTTTGGAGGCTACTTTCCAATGCTGAATTAATTAACTGGGCTGTGTCTCTGGCAGCTTACAAGAACAGACTTTAGCTAGTGGCAACCAGGAATATATGTGGAAGAAGTGGTTTAGACATTGACAGAAGCTACAGACTCTTTGGTTGGAATTTTGCATCTAACAGCTACGCTTATATCACAGTAAAAATGACCTGCTCTTTAACCTTCTTGCCACCTGTTCACATACCTGCCTTTGCAACAGCCTGTTGAGACCTGTTCCGGAAAGTCTGGCAGTAGTCTATACCATCTGACAGTTTGCATACACGTGTGATATTTCCTATATCCCACAGCTTTTCTTTCAGCCACTCTTGCAAACATTTGTGTATATGTGGACTTCAAAAGAAAATGTAAGTAGACTCAGTTCTTTCAGGAACTCACTTTGATAAGCAAGCACAACTGCAGCTGTATCACTTTTACACGTGCACTCGCTGTGTGTCTGCTGCAGTCTCTTTTCCTCTCTATAATATTAAGAAGTATTGATGCAAACAACCTTCATGGCAACCTTGGCTTTTAAAGGGAGAAGCTCTTTTTGCCTTACACATTTATTTTTATTCTCTTTGTTTTACACCTACGGAGAAAGGCAAGGAAGTGAGGCTTCCTTTTATGATTTTAAGGTGATATTAGATTAGGTAAAACAACCATATGGCTTACAAATCTACTTCTAACAACCCAAATTTGCTCTTGCTTGTAGAAAAACTCTGCAAGAAGGAGAAATAAGATGAATATTTATAGTCTTTTTTTAGTCTAGGATATTATTGAGACATATCAGGACAGAATTCAAAACAGAACAGAAGATGACTCATTAATGGCTGTAAATGAAGCAGCTCCCTAGCAAATCAGTACTCCAACAGTACTCACTGAAAGCCCCTTTTAAGGGATTTTATATTGAAATGCTTGTCCTTTACTCAATCTATACTATGCTACACCAAAAAATGCCTCTCCCTCTAAGGTTTGCTTCTGCTATATCTCTAGCTCATCACCACCACGGCACTGCTGAGCTTGTACTCATACATGAAAAGGAAAAAATACATCCGCAGAATGCAGTCCCAGCCCACCTTATCTGACTGCTTGAATTCGTTTTGCTTCCAGGCTCCATCTGTCATCCAGAATTCCCTGTCTGCGAGCAAATATCCAAGCTAAGTTTGGATGAAGCCCAAGTTGCAGGGCACGTGCATACAAAGTTTTCTCCTGCACTGCTGTATCCAAAGCCATCAGCTCGGTGAAGCAGCAACCACCTTCCCCCCACCCAAAAATCCTAATCCTGGTACAGAAGCTCCTGTTCATGTAATGAAGAGAGCTTGACTCTGTACAGGATATTACCCAACACAAAAATGTGAAGTTTCCACATGGACTTGAAATGCAGAGAAGGAAAATGAAACATTACCAGTACAAGTGGACAGCAGCAGGAGTGCTTTAATAGCAAGTGAAAAGTAGCATTCACACTGGTCAAATGCATCCAGAAACACCAAGATGCAGTATCATCCTTTCCATGCCTGCTCCAGTTGTCAGTTGCTAAGGTATTAATTTTCTCTTTCTGAGCTAGACACTTCACAATCCTGCCAGATTTTTTTACAATTTGTTAAAAAATCTAAAGCTAAACATCCAGAGTTCAGAAAAATTTATTTTATCCCCACAATGAACAGGTTTTATTTTGCCATCATACAATGAAAAAGGTGATTTCTTGTAAAATATGAAAATACCAAAAATCACTTCTGGCTCTTGGAGACGACTTACAAACTTTGTGAGGTTTTTATAAGAATATAGAAAGTGTTTTTCTCAAGTGTCTGGATTAAAGGAATCAAGACTGTGCTACTCTGCATGCTAATAATTGTTCTTCAGAAACACAGCCTACTTTTTTTTGTAGACATTTGACCTTTAATGCAGACATTAATCCCAGACGGCTCCACAACTATGCTAGCCTACCTAGTTGTTTCCCACACTTGACAGTAGCAACAAATTCCCACTAAAATGTTTGCTGTAACAATATAGCAGCATATGAACATGACAAATATTTATCAATGTGTTGTCATGAATAAAAAAAAAAACAGAAAAAAAAAAGAAAAAATCCACCTTGACCATTCATATTTACTCTAATCTATATGTCTTAATATACATTCATTTGCTCTGCCTTTTCACCCCTTTTCCTCACATCCCACTTTTTGTCAAAAGGTCTATCTCCTCTTAAGCTGTTCACACCTACTCTCTACTGGAAGCACACATAAATAGCAAAAGGAAAAAAAAAAAGATAAAGTGCTGGTATATCCCCAAGCTAAAATCTCCAAGTAGAAAGACAAGGAAAATCCTTTAGATATCAGCAAAGGCAACCCTTGTCTTTCCCCCCTTCATACTCTGCATCCGGTGACTTTCACATCTGTAGGGGCTTCTTTGTTCCGTACTGAAATTTCTGTTTTAAAACAGAAAATAGAAGAGAGAAATTCTAAGAATGAGTGATACCTCCATGGCTGGGGTACCACACAAGTGTGAAATCCAAGTCTGCACTCTGCCCCTTATGGTGAGGGACTAGGACTTCAGATTCCTATTTTCCAGAAAAAAGGCACAATTTATAAGTTTTTTTTTGCTATGTATCTTTTGGGGAATTCTAAATGTATTTTGGCACATAAACCTGAAAAATTGTCTCACATGTTCCAAGTGCATGTTCTAATCAATGGCTATCAGCTAGCATCTCTTCTGCTAGCTTTCTCTCTCCCTCTCCCAACTTCCCTAGCTCCCTCTCCCTCTTACTTTCCCTCCCCTTCTCTCTTTCTCTCTTCCACAAAACTTTGAGAGATTTTGCATTCATCCTAGCAGAGTTCTGGGTTTTCAAAAATATTTTGTGCTCAGCTCCAGAAAACAACTTCCTCTGCTAATGTCTCCGCTGTGTCCTGGTGCCTGGTAGAAGCCAAGACAGTTACTGACCCAATGCTGAACTGACAAAGCCCAGCCCCGGAAGATGTAATCCTGGCTCCAGTGAGTTTGGTCAATCAACATCAGCCAAAATGTAACAGGAGAAAATACAGTTTGCTCCTCACAGGCAGCACTCTGTTGAGGGCCAGGCTCTAACCTGAACATCTTCTGTACAGACTAGACGGAAAATGCAACTCTGATGGAGACATATGGCCCTGTAAATGGGTCCAGACAATTTGTCAGGCTAGCTGCCACCTGGAACAGCGCCATTTCACAAATGCTGGAAAGAGACATCGCAAGTTCCTTCTTGCTATTTGTGCGACCATGGCACAGTGGCTGCAGTGATGCTGCACTGTCCCCCTCTGTATTTCATCAGCCCTTGGCTGGGGCACAAGAAATCACAAGGGAAGTCAGGACATCTGGTTTTCAACCTGAATGAGTCTGGAAAGTTGAGTACCTGTTTGACTGCTGTTTTGTCTACTGAGATGAGATTTGATGAGGTATGAGGGCACTTAACACCCTGTTGGAAAGATCTCTTGTAGAGCCCACCCCAAATCCTCTGTGTGTTGTACAATAGGAAGGCAAGGCCCAGTGCAGCAAACTGCACCCCTACCTATTGGGAGCAGAAGTGAGAGTTGAAGGGCTGGATTCAGACAGATTTTTATAGCTCTTTCTGATGGAGGAGCAGCCCCAATCAAAACTTCTAAACCTAACTAACAAGGTAGAGACCACACAGAAAAAGTCTTCTCCTCCACTAATGCAGAAAACGTGTTGTCTAGCTTATTCTGCCTTCCCTACAGAAACAAGGCACCAGACAATCCCTTGGCACTGGTCAGCAGTCACGTGTTGGGGACACTTTGCACCAGGCAGGAGGATGAGATTTGCAGGCTTTGCTACTCATCTGGCATCTGCTAGTCCTAAGCCTTGTTCTGCATATGCTGGAATGCCTCTGGTAAAAGACTGCTGCAAGCTTGCATATCACACTTGAAGCTAATGCAGAAAGCATTCAGCCCTTCTTCAAGACTAGATTGTTTGCAAAGCAAATCTCAAAAATATTTCCAAATCCACATTGCTTTGATGCTTTTAAATGTTCTTGGATTTTAGACAATAAACATCAGGTACCTCTGTTCTCATCAGTAGTTTAAAAATGGCCTGTCTTCAAGATTTTCTGGTTAAGATGATAGCCTTTGGCTATCAGAAGAGAAACAGCCATTGAAAAGGTAAAATTATTTATGAAATATTTATACCATACTACCACTTCATCCATACATTCAAAAAAACTAAAGTCAGCATCTGTTTCCTTAAGGTTCCTTCTTCTTTAACTCATAGCTTGTAGCTTTGTGATGCTGCAATTAATAACCTTAATGTTTGTTTTCTTGTGAATAGTCTTCTCCCCACCCCTCCCAGCCCCACATGCAACATATGCCTCTGTACTTACTTTTGTTTTTTGGGGATCTTGACATTTTCTGGTCTGTTTTTTTTGGTTATTTCCTTTCCATTCTTTAACCATTTGAATCTGAGCGCAGGGTACTCTGAAGTGGTTTCACACCGTAGTACTAGCTTCTGACCCACAGCAGCCTCTTGGTTTTTCATTTCCTTCAATTTGGGAGGCACTGCTAAAGAAATAAAAGAATGAGCTGGTGATTAAGCCATCCTCAGAAAGGAAAACAGTGCTAACCACAGTTGAAGTAGGCAAGCCACAGACAGCAAAACCTCAACCAGCCAAGCAATGCTTCTGATAAATAAGGGTCAGTTGTGTGTTACACACATTGAACTTAAAGCAGAAGGGTGCATTTAATGACAGTCTAGTTTGGCCTTTTGCAGTCTTCCTACATGGGTCTTATGAGACAACCCTACAAGCCATATGCAGCCTGAGCAAGAACGAAAGCATTACTTCTGAATACAGTATGAAGCACTAACAACACTTAATTGATCGTGTGCACCTAGGCACAAGACAGCATACTGTGGCAGGCAGACTTGGTAGGTAATATAGAGGGAGGGCATCTTGATGCGTTATTTATTTCAACTGCTGTGAGTCAGTGGCTATCCAAAGGCTCCAGGTGCAGCTGACATGACAGAGATAAAAGCATAAATACAAACTCAACAGCTTCCATAATCTGAGGGAAAGGCTCTTGCTCCAGCCAAACATTATAACCCACATTATACACCTAGCTCAATCCTCAGCTTGGCTATATCCTTTCCCTGAGGCAAGAGACAACGGACTTGGGAGCCCATCAAGAGAATCAATATCAATTAAGGATATTTTGGACCCAGAAGGGGACACTGCATTGAAAATGCTCAGCCAACAGCTCCCACACACTGATGGGCTCCAGCTGATGCATCTCAATTTCTACCATGTTGTAGCAATAGTGTTTCTTGTGTAGGTAAATCTCAAATCATTTAAGACTTTCTAAGTTAAAGACTTCTGATACTCTGCATCCATTACTGGTCTTTGAGCACCGGCTTTGCACAAAGATACAGTCCCTCTGTGAGATGCTACCCTTCATTTGATCCCAAGGGTTAGCTGCAAAGCAGCTTCCACCATGCTCCTGTAGCAAGGTAAACCACCAAGTTTAACTTTATTTCCCCAAGGCTCAAGATAACACCTTTACCACACAACTGGGGAGGGCTATTATGGGAAGCTCCATCTGGTCGGCTGATGGGTGGGTGATAGCATGTGAGTCTGTCTCAGCTCAGCTGTGCCCCATTGTTAGCCTGTACCTTCAGGAAGCCCATATTCCCATACAGCACCTCTAGCAAAGTGTACCATTTGTTTTGTTTCTTAAACAACTGTAGTATTGTCTGAGGAAATAAATGGCCAGTTTGGCCAAAGGACTCTCCACAACATGCAGATCAGGTTCTCTCACTGTGATGGCAACAGGACTCCACCATGGTCCTGTGAAAGAAAATGTTTAACATCCTGGAACACGCTTGATTATGTTTTGATGTTAGTTGTTCACGTGTTTGTGGAGATTTGCTGACGTCAATTGGCCTTAATTATTATTCCAGTCAGGCAAAAATCAAGTGCTACCATCACAGCCTTAATTCTAAGAGATGTGTATCAAATGATGCAATGCACGTGTTCGATATGTGCTGCCTGATGGAGTCAGCAGTGTTGCCTGTCCTACACGTGAGGCAACCTTTCTGATCTCAGCACAGGACAGCCCAGGCAAGCCAGGGGAAGTCTGATTTCCTTGGACACTGGGCCCAGAGCAGAGTGGTGGCTGAGAAAATGGAGTCTACAGCAAAAGAGCCACTGAGGTGTGGCCATTGAGCCACCAGCAGAAGAGAAAATAGGGTGGAGCTTCTAGACATGAGACACGCACAGGTTGGGGCAGTGACAGAGCTGCCTCAGGCACTGTGACAGACCGGGTGACTGACTGGGGTCCAGGATTTCATGATTGGAAAGAAATCTCCCTCAAAAAGTGTTCGTATACGTCGGTTTCCATTCCCTACATCTCACCCCCCCAGACAATTTTGAAAATTCCAACACATTCCCCAGATGCTACCAAAACAGTTTTTGCTTTCTGAAGAACAAATGCCCACACACCATTTTGACAACTGTATGTTTATATATATACTTTAATGAGAGCATGTGTGTCTGTGCATGTATTTGTATATACATGTACAATTACACATGCACATGCTTAAATATTCAGGTATTTACCCAAAAGAGAGAAAGAATTTTTGAAAAATAGCAATCTTTAAATTTTCCAACAAAAATAATTAGCATTAATTAACAGCTTTACAACTGAGGTTTACGCTAATAGTTTCATTCTGTCACTTAGTAGTTAAGGTTACACTCCCTTGTCACTGCATGAGAAAAGGAGATGCAAAGGTATGAAATAAAGAGCTAGTATTCCTTATTTGTATATATATTTCACTTATTATATCCTTATTCCATATCTTGCATAAATTAAGGGAATAACCACAGTTGCAAGTCTCATTTTTTTTTGTGCTAAAGACTTCAACTGGTTATTGATTTTCCTGTCAACATAGCAGGGTAAAACTGGGAATAAAAGGGAGATGCCATTTTGTTCCTGAATTTTATTTTAATTCAATATTATCTGTGCAAAATGACTTGCAGATTTTTTCCTCCATAAGAACTGTCAATGCAAAAAAAAAAAAAAAAAGTGTTAAATTAATATGCTCAACTCTTGCCATAATTCAGGAGTTACCAGGAAACATAAAAGAGGATTTAATCAATGGCAGTGACCCTCACTAATTCACAGCAACTCGCTGTCCAAGCATGCAAGCTCTCCAGGGAAAGCAGTAAAAGCTGTTCACAGACATGATAGAAAAGAGACTGCTTCTTTCTTTCTTTCTTTCTTTTCTTTCTTTTCTTTCTTTCTTTCTTTTCTTTCTTTCTTTGTTTTCTTCCTTCCTTTCTTTCTTTCTTTCTTCCTTTCTTTCTTTCTTTCTTTCTTTCTTTCTTTCTTTCTTTCTTTCTTTCTTTCTTTCTTTCTTTCTTTCTTTCTTTCTTTCTTTCTTTCTTTTTCCTTCTTCTTTTCACTTACACTATGTTTGTTTCCTTTCAGCTGAAGTTCTGCAAAAGCTAATCAGACCTGCCAGGCATACGAGACAGCTTGTGCTGATAAAACTACAGCATTGTGTGTTTGGATTGAGATCAGCTATGGCTTCCAGTGGTGCAAGAGGTAGTTGACTTTTGTCACAGCCTGTACCAGTTTCTCTGGTTCTGGTAAGCCAGGATGTTATCTTGTAAAAATGGTTTTAAAGCAGGCAAGAATATTTACAATGATAACTAGGCATTGCTCCTCCCTGGGCACCTACCTCCCCTCGCCTCTCTACCCCTTCCCCCTTTGTCCCTGAGGCATCTGCTGCCAGCTTGGCTCCCTTCCACCCACATCTCACTGCCTGTCATGGAGTGTGGCTCCCACCACCACCAGGGCTTCTGTCCAATGCTCTGGGTGAAGCTGGCCGCTGCCAGGAGGAACAAGGGAGAATGGGCATGAAAAGCACTTTCTGGGTCTGCTACACATGGATGGAGGTTCAGACACCATCTGGCACAGGGTGACTTGGTCGAAATATATTCTCAATATCAAAAAGAGACTCGAAGCATTTACCACAGAACAAGTTTTGGACAGTGCCATTGCAAGTCTCTCCAGTACTGCAGCAGCAGAGCTCTACCACGTGCCATCAGTCACAGAATGACAAGGGCCAGATAGCAAAGAAAATAAACAAATCTCGAAGAGAAACACTGGAAACTAACTGTGCAAACACCCTGAAAATGGCACTGCTTGAATGAAAGGTGTGGTGGGATCCAATTTATGTGTATTCCTTGTGCTGGAAATGTGCCGGAACCCTGGGGGGCCTCACATTTTAAGAGTCAATTAGACACACAGAAAGGCACCCACGTCCAACTCCACGTTTTTCAGACTCCCTGATCAAGACCTCCCTCTGCGACCCATGGACCTCCCTGGGTTTGACAGACTTTCTAGGAAAGCACCAAGGGTGATAGCAGCCAGAGAGGGCTGTCTCACTGTGACAAGCCCTACTGAAGTGGCAGTCATGTCAGCAAAGGTCCTACGCTGTTGGGAGGGCATGACAGGCAAAAGCATGCAAGGTGTTAGATCTCTGCTTGTTACAATGACTTGAATGCCTGTCATTTTTTAGCATTTTTTTTTTTTTTTCAGAAATGTATGTCTGCTGGCCTGCATAATATCACTGCAGATAAGGAACACACATTTCCATATTCACTCTGCAGAAGACACACTGATAATGTATGACTGGAGATAACTTTTTCTTTCTGGACTTCGGTGAGTTTGGCAAAGCACAGCAATCTCCTCACCCTCAGTGTTTGATTGTGTAGTTAATCTGCGTGGAAGCTCAACACATTGAACAAATTAAGCAGGAAACCTGCAAAATATTATCACACAACTACATGCTTTCAGCTGAAATTCCATGAGGTACTTTTCTTTCTTTCTTTTTTTTTTTTTTTCTCTTCCTAGGAAGGCACAAAGCCTTTTAAGAGTCTGAATACAGGAACGTATTAGGCATGGTTGCCAGTATGCATATGTGCACAATTTACTGTGCAAAATTGTGACCAACGGTTTGGTGAGTGGTAATAGAAGCCACAAAAATAACACCCATTGCCTTGGTCTCAGATTTGCTTTTTTCTAGCACAGTGCTCAAGGCAGGTCTGCAATGCAAAACAAATTATATTATTTCCAAAAAGCCTTCTCCCCTTGCATATGAGATTGTAATCAAGCTCAGGCTTATCATCAGCAGGCCGTATTTTCTAAAGCCTCTGGTAAAAACAGTATAAGCTACACTTTAAAATGTATACTGCTCCTGCTTAGACAACAACAACTAATAAATAATAATAATAATAATAATAATAATAAACAATAATAATATGTTGTTTTCTGTTGTTTTTAATCTTTCTGTTATTCTGTCAGGTAACATTTGGATTCTGAGCACTTTTCAAAACCTGGGTATTTCATTCCAGCATGCTGAGTCTCTGTGCAGATTATCTATATGATAAAACACTGTGGGTAATGACAGATAATCCCACACCAGAGTGCCTATTCAGTTACCAGAGTAACTGAATATGATCTAAGAGACTGGAAAATCAAACAAATCATTTAGCTGCTTAAATGGAAATTTTTCAGTTCTGAACTCTTTCAAAAATATGGCCAGATATATTTCAGCTTCTGGATCTTGGTATGATTTGAATACTTATGTCTGTATAGAAGAGCAAAAGGAAAAACACAGAACTGACATTTTTCTTCAGTGCTACATGTAAAACAAAGACCCACAGACTCTTATTCTTTCTTGAGATGTTAATAGGAAATTTTTGCAGAAATGTTAGATATTGTAAGGCCAAGAGAAAGACGAACGCCACAGGAAGGGGTAGCACCAAGTTCAGGAGCCAAGAAGTGAAGCAAAAGGGAGGCATATAGCACTACAGCCATGTTCTTTGAACATTGGACCAGGCAAGGAACCAGTAAATGCCACTGTAAATCAGAGTAGCTACTCCCAAAAGCCAGTCACAATGCTAACTGCAACTCTGACTACCCTGACTGGGAACTATTCATCTCAAAGTGTGAATCATTTGAGTCTAAACTCATTGAGCCTGACAGGTTTAGGTGTGACAGTCCTGAAGTCTCACTTCACCAATCCTTTCAAAGTAACGGTGCACCCAACAAACTCAAAGATATCCACCTAAAGGACGGGTTTATTCTGGATGAGATGCTTTCAAGTACACATCATGCCAGAATTCATGGATATTTACCCATAGCCCTGAAGGTGCTCTCTGCTTGTGTTAATCTTCGTTTTGTTCTCCCTGTCAGAAGCCCAGTAAACCCTTCCAAGACAATGTCATGGACCATCTGATAACACGACCTTGGGAGGCAACCTTTTTTAACAGGACACTGAAAATGGGCATATGTAAAAAGTACTGTGCAAATGGAGAAGGTCTCCCTACTTCCCCCCACTATACAAGTAAAAAGCTTCTTCAGTGGAGCCAGAAAAAGGATGGTAGTGACAAATGGGCATGTCTAGGTGAAGCATCAGGCCCATGAAGGAAAGGCCGAGAGTGTACATTTATTCGGTGTAACAAGATAATGCCATGCTAACCAGCCTCATGCAGTCACTCAAGATATCGGTTTCTGAGCTTAGACCTCCTCAGAGACAGGGAACTGCATTCAAGGATAGGATAATGTAGGTTATGCAAGAGAAACTGGGTGTGAGCAAGCATCTAACCTAAAGATTACAATTTAAAGGTCAACACTTAATTTATTTACTGATGATTATGTCTGCAGGAACATACAGCCTGATTACATTAAATACTCTCTCCTCTGTTTCACAGTGCTGCAGCTGACTCCAACTAGCTGCATCCCTGATAAACTTTGATGATCCTGTTAGACATTGTCAATAAAAAGAACTGATCATACAGACTGAAAATGTGGGGACAGGGTAAAATAAATATATTTAATATCCAATAAGCGTTTCAGGGACAACCGCTCATAAAGTCGATATAAAAATCTGCAGGTCCATATTTTACATACCTAAGTGCATAAAGGTAGACTCCAGAATCTTTATTTGAGCACTAAAATGAAAGCAATCCAATGCACAGAAATGCTATGCAGGCATAAATCCCATGGACTTCAAGGGGACCTGCAAGTGCTTTCTTAATGTGATTTTTTAAAATGAGGCCGCTTTTGATTTAGGAGCTGAACTTCAGGACTGCATGTAAGAAAAGTTTGTCTCAAGTTGCATGCCTTGAAGTTGTATGAGGGGAGGGTGGGTGGTTTGCTGAATCATACATATATCTCCCTCTCTTCTCTGTTCACCAGCATAAGTATTTTCCTCACAAATCTCTGTCTTTGCTTGAAAAAAGACATCCAGTAAGTCACCAAAGAGAGGTTAGTACAGCTGAGACAACCACCTGAAAGCAAAGGCTATGACTGCATTGTTAATGGGACTGGGTCTTAAACTACAGCTCATGACCAGGCTTGGAAGGCTCACCAGATCACTTGGCATGCAAAATTTAAACTTCAAGTCTCAGCTGTGATACCCATGTCGCCACCTTGGTGTGCCCTAAGATCATGTTGGGAAGAATGAAAACAAATAGGAAAAAAAGAAAGCAAGATGGAAAGATGTGCAACATAATGACGTTCTAAGTTCATTGCTCTTTGTTATTATTTTCATGTTTATTCCTCTCCGTAACAGTGGATTCAGTGGATTGCCACTGAAAATCAACCTCTTGGGTAATTCTCTTTTTTTTTTTCTTTTTTTTTCTTTTTTCTTTTTTTTTTTTTTAACGAGTTCCTTAGAGTTTTAGCCTATCAGCCTGAGGGCTCCGAAGTGCGCAGCCATCTCCTCCTGTCCCTCTCACATCTTCTGTTTTCTGGCACACTCCTGTACTTGCCGCCATCAGAAAACAGTCTTGTGTGTTGAATCCTGTAAGCTTTTCATATCCTATGCACTATCTTGTGTTTTGTAACTCTTGTTTCCATCTCCTCTGGTCTTGGCTGCCTCCCCATCATCTCAGCATTTCTCCATCTTGCTTTCTGTTCACACTGTTCCAACAAAGCTGGGGTGCTCATACAAGAAGGCCATGAATGATTGCTTTCCCTTAATCCTAATCATAAATAGGCCCACTTTTTCTTCTGGTTTATACTGTTTTCTTGGTTTAATAGCATTTTCTGATTCTGCACTAGTTCCACCTCACAGACGAAAGTGTGCCATGCATCAGCCAATAAATTACCCATTGTGGATCTATCCATGACAGGCCCATCATACCCAGAAAAGCCTTCCTTATCCCCTTGAGGCTATGGAAGCCTTAAGAAAAAGAACAACACACATCACAGCAACGGTGCCAGAACACTTTTATGTGCCTGGTCAGAGATCTTCCTAATTAAACATGCCAAACTGTACCTATACCCAGTGAGAGCTCACTTGTGTGTGTAGAGAAGCAACAGTCTGCCACATTTATGCATGATGTAGCATTTAAATGGCATCAAACAACATTACAGCCACAGGATTGATGTAAATTTCCCCAGTATTTAAACAATCCTCCATTCTGAAGAGGAAAGCCAGAAGGGCCCACCGCCCACAAGGATATTTTATTAGCCAGTTATACAACAGGGGGATTAGGGAGTAACATGACAGGTGAAATTCAGTGGAAACAGTGGTCAGGAGATTCCCAGACTGTGGGATGCAAGGTGCCTCAACAGGTGACCAGTAACCACCTCACCCTACATGGGCTCACAGAGTCTAGAGTCACTGCCACCACCACTAAGAATACCTGAGTAATCTGCGCGTAGGAATGTAAGCACTGGAAGGAATAATCCATGAGTGTACAGAAAGACCCAAAACAAGATGTACCAAAACAACGGCCTGCCCAACTGTCCCTAATAATCTTTCTCTCACAGAGTTTACAAAGACACCACCACTTCTCACCAAGTAGATGAGAAAACTTCCAGGCACCCTCAGGCACAACTGGCACTTTACTGGGTTCAGTTCTCCACTAATCTTCCTTCCTCCCTTTCTTTACAGAGAACTGCTCATCCATGTTGAAATTTTGGACTGAGAAGGCAGAAAACCTGAACCAAAACCTAACTTCTGATAGCCTTTTTGTCATGAACCAAATCAAAACTAAAAAGTAGAAATGAATTTGGAGAGAACAAGATTAATTGGAGCATTGAAAGGAAAACACTACATTACAGGCTGTATAAAATGTTCACAGCAGTATGAAGACTTCGAAGCTTCCAAGATATAAGTCAAACCTAACCATGGGTATTGGCTTCCCATTCACCACTTTCCTTCCCCTCTTCTCCTTTAGATCCTTTGTGGTCATGTCTTCCAGTAATGTTCTGTTTCTGGGATTTATGTGGGTGTTCAGCAGAGACCGTGGGAGGAGAGAGACCCACAGAAGCATCTGTGTGCTCAAAGACTACGCAGAGGAAAGCTGTGGAAGGCAAGCCCTTCCACTGGGACCCTGAAGTGGGGTCTCTCCCCACCCAGACTTAATCAGAATTGCCTCAGTAAAGTTTTTTGTAGTTGGTTTCAGCTGGTGTTGGTCACAGCTGGAGCAGAGCACGTGCCAGCTCATCCCAGCTGCAGAGCACCTGAAGGAGGAATCCCCCCCACAGCACAGGTACATGTGGCCCTTTCAGATGACTGAGGCAGCCATCACTTGGAAACATCTGTTAGCAAACCCTTCAATTTTTTAACAGAAGTTATACAAACAATTTAGCCAATGAGCCCCAAAGCCCTTTGAGTCATTTCAGTAACTGGGAATCTGGATACACCTGGGCATTTTACACAAATTGTCAGCTCAAAGTCAGCTCAGCAAAAATCTAAACATGGCATTCAACATAATGTGCAAGCACAGTATGCAGAGAGGAGCTCATTACCTCTACAATGTAATTTATTACATACCCTACAATACAATTTATTTCCAACAGATACCGAACCCTACAGTTACACTCTGCAGCCATGGTAAAATAGAGAAGGAATTTGCAGTGGAAAGTAAACATTTATGTCACACCTGTTTAAAAATATGTAAGCTATCTTTAGACAAATGAAAAACAAAACAAAATTCTTAAGAAAAAATATTGCTAAATACCCGCAATCAGGAACAGCTCTCAAAAAGACCTAATTAGAAGCATCTCCCCTGGTTAAATTATTATACAAGATTAGACATCCTTTTAAAGGTCAACCTCCAAAAATCCATAACTGCATGATCAGTAAAGTGTGCAGAAACATGCCACGGTCCAGCTGTCATTGGAGGAGGGGTAGAAAGACTTTATGCAACACTGAAATGGTTTCTGGACTGTAGGCAAAAGTTCAAAAATTATGTAGGAAAAATTACAAGGCCTTTAAAAAATATATTCCAGGTCAACTGTAAGCAGTGATATTGCATACCAGGATACTGTGTGAACGCTAAGTAGCAGGTCACACAGGACAGGGATCACCACACAATCACAGAAAACCATGAAATAGATCTCAAAGGAGCCATCAAGTCCAGCCTGGAGCTTCCAGTCTGTAACTATCAACCTCATCCTGGCTGATGTTTATGTAACTTTTTGTCAAAATCCCTCAATGACCTTAAAATCTATGATTACGTGAAAAAGACTATAACATGCATTAAACAGTTAGCAATTATTTAACAGACTAACTGTCAGTAATTATTTAACAGCCTAAGTATATAACCCCTATAACAGTGCCCACCAGTAGGTATTGTCAGGTAGGAATTATGGTTTTTATTATATGAAAGTGATATTCTTTACACAGGAGCCATAGGCAGACCTTCTAAATTCACTCAAAAATATCAAGTGTAATAAGTAATGTGCATTATTTACCAAATCTTATGCCCGTTCTAGGCTCTCCATTAACAGAATAGAGACTATATTGCAAGGTATAGCTAAAAAAAGAGTTGGAGAATAAACTCCACATAAATTCTGGACAGGCTGCCAGTAAAAAGAATAAAGACATGGTAAATCAAGCAAACCTCCCTTCCCCCACTTCTTTTAAACTTACAAATGGTTTTCGTGTGTCACAGTTTGGATAAAATCACAACCTGAAAATTGATTATATCAAGTGTGCAAGTATCCAGGGCTTTATTTGCTATATGATAAGAACTGAAGGCCCAACACACTATTAGGCAAAATTCAGGCCCTGTGAATATAAAGTGCTTTGTCATTGATTCGATACAGCTAGACTTTCACCCCAGAAGACTGGGAAATGTGCTACAGTCATTATAAGAGGGCAAAAATAAAGCATAGTCTTTGTCTATATCCAGATTTGCAGAATTCTAAATAAAGCATAAATCAATTTTATTCAAACCAATGGAAAGCCTCAGTGTGAACACACATAAACTGATTTAGAGATGATTTATTATCAAACACACATTAAAATCAATTCCTTAACAAATTAAGTTGAATCAATAAACTTCTGGATTAAATTAGTCATAACAGGTCTTTCTAGAAGTAACGCTCTCTCTGCTTCAATTAAATTGATTTAAGAAACCTGACTTTAATGACAGTGACTTTGTGTGCTAACACTCATACATGTAAGTATGCATTCATTATACAGGGTAGAGAGACATCGACATGATTATAAACCTCCGCACAAGAGGACTAATCAGACCAACAGCCCATCCCTTCCCTAGTCTCTGTTTTGATTCATTCTCAAGAACAGTAACCTCGTGAGCAACAGCTTCATTTTGCTACTACAGAGCTGGATATTTTCATGTATCATCTGTTGTGATCTGTCTGTTCCACATAATTTCTAGTTAAAGTTCAGTTTGTTATTATTTCTGCAACATGAAATTCTTCCACTGCTTTTAATTCCCAGCTAGGACACCGATTTCAATCATGAATCACCTGGACTGCATACACATAGCAGCCAGCATAAAATGTGTTTTTCTACTGCTGACAGATTACTGGAGAGCTTTAGTAGTACAACTGCAAGCCAGTCTGCAGAAAGGCCATTTCCACTGTGAAGTCCCACTGAGAGCTCAAAGCAGCTCAGTTCAGATTTGGATAGCTGAGCTGCAAGGCCTGAAGCTACACACTTTTCACTGTACCAACAGAGTCAAAATCTCAAGCTGGAACACCCTGAGATAACTCGTCAGAAAAAAAGCCCAGGTGAGGAAAAGCAGGAAGGTTGCCCCTACGCCTATTACTGTTGCCATGCTTGCCATCAGCAGCCCAGCAGACTGCTGATCTATTTCTTGCAGAGCCAGCATTAAACTAAAGGCTTCAGCCTCATCACGTGGCCACTGTGCCTCTCTGACACTACCTGAAGTGGGGAACTGCAAAATATGTTAGAGGAGGCTGCTGCTGCTTGACAGAAGGGATGTTTCCCCAAGATGAGGTCATCAAACAAGAACTAAATCTCCCTCTAGAGATCATCTGCTTAGTGCTCCAACCAATCCTCCCGTGTTGTCACTTTTTTCTTCCTTTTAGTACTTTTCAAGAAAAGGACATCTTTCATGAACCAAACAAAACCCCATTATCCCCCCAAAATGCTATCATGTCAAGTTCCAATCTGGATTTTCATTGAAAATGGCATGGAACAGGAAGAATGCATAGCTTTCTCTCCAGCCATACTGAACCCTAGGGGGTTGCCAGTCATTTCTTTTGTCCAGATTTAGAAGAAAACAAACATAAAAGCTTGATCATAAAAAGGTTTGAGAAAACAGAGGATTACAATGGAAGCTCTTGTGCAACCCCAGCAGCAGAACTAGCAGGTATATCAGGTTTGCCATAACGCTCAGTCCTGCAAGGTGGCATGAGTACAGAGACCTGTGCTGTCTCACAAGAAGCCCAGTGTCAGGCAGGATTTATTTCCTGGAGATAAGCAAAAAGATGAGCCTGCTGTTTCTGTAAAATGATGTATCCAAGCCATCTGCCTCTTCTACCTCATTTTTTACTGCCGGCTTTTCTCTCTCAGAGAGAATGAAACCCCAGATGATTTCACTAGTACTGCCATCATAAAGTAACATGAGTATCTTGTAAGACATATCTCTGTGTAGGAATGCCCATTTATTCTTTTCTTCATGAGCTGTGTAATGGTCTGAAAGCCCATCCAGCAAACCAAGGACTCTCTTGGGTCTCAAAACACTCCCATGTTTTTGGGTGTCACAGACAGCAAAATATTGCCTTAATAACTGCAGTCTGGGATTCTACCTACACACTGGGGACAAAATGAAACTGTGGGGACATCTGGCATGATATGCATAGAAAACCCCTTTGATAAAAAAAGAAAGGGTATACCAAAGCCCCTTCCTGATGGACTGGAACCTGGTTCCAGTCATATGTCCTAGCATTGCAGTACTTTCTTCTTCAAAATTTGTAAGTGCATAATAACAAAAGCTATGCAAATGAAAGCCATGAAAGACTGATGGAGGAAGCCAAGAAAGAACCACAACAGTATCAGGAAGGGATGATCAGAAGGAAAAACATAAGGGATGATTTCACTGCATCTGCTGAAATTTAATATCCTGAGTCCCCCTTCTGGCTGCGAAGGGAACGTTCTGTAGGAGGCAACCAAGCAGGACACCATTATTGCTAAGGGAAATGGAGAAAATCAAGCCAGAAAAGTGCTCTGTAGAAGGGAAGCATACTGTTTTCACGGTATTACCTCATTCTGAATCTCTGCCTCTCTACTGAGAGATGTCATAAAACCTAGCATGGATGAAAGAAGTAATAATAATACAAGAATCCCAGTATCATTATCATTATACTGAATGCCTACTGTATTTTTCCCTTTTAATCATTTTTATTGCTTCTGGAAAGAATTTAAGATGGACTTTGGAAGTTATTATTTCCAAGTATGATCTTTTTGCAAAGTATTTTATCTCACCAGCTTCATGAATATCCAGTAGTACATGAATACACCAAGGATTAGTAAACACAGTATCAAAATAGCTTTTTTTTTTTTTTTTCCTGGAGCCTCCAGAAGAATCAAGATATTTGTGGTGGAGTGAAAGGATGTGAACAAACACTGTGAGATCAGGGAGTTGCAAAAGGGCCCTGTAGCCATTTTCATGAATAACTCTGACAGGAGCTGGGAGCGTATAGAAGGAGGGTTAAAATCCAGCAAAACAACAACAAAGTGATGATCTCTACTGGCAGTGCATGGCACATCCATCTACAGGCTTCACAGACCTATCCAGGGCTCACTGAGCACACACCAAACACAGCATCTAACCATGGACGTCTATATTTTCATACCAAGAAAGGCAAAAAGCTCCAGGGCCAGTTGCCTCTTTCCCACAGTCTTTTCATCCCAATCTTTCTGAGATAAAAAAAAAAAAAAAAGGAAGTTTTTCATTTTTCAGTATTTCTCAGTGCTCATGAGCTGGAATGAAAACAACTCATGAGTTGTTTTGATAGTAGTGAGAAGTTTGACAGTTGTTAATCCCTAGGGTTTGCTTCCCCAGTCTTAAACATAATTTAAATAATCAGAGGAAGCACTGACCTAAACAACATGTTTTAATCATCTTTTTCCTTTCTGTACTCCATTATATTCCCCCCTCCCCCCCCCC
>VXAA01005755.1:433841-444614 GCA_013399115.1 Anseranas semipalmata
ACTTTAAATAAATTGGTCAGCACATTGAAATAGCTGAAAAACAGAGAAAAACCTCTCTCAATCAGTGAAGCAGATGAGTCTAGCATTCCAAAAAGATCCCAGACGAGTGAAATATTTACACTTTTGGCTTTCCATGTGGGCAAGCTAGTTCATGGGATGGTATGGGAATTTACATAGCTTTGGTAATTTTACACTCAGTCACCACAGGCATTGCATTCATATTAATAAACATGCATGTGGAGTGGCTTACTGTGCTTTATACTGGAGTGGGCAGCAACATGTTAGAAATTGCTAAAATGAACAGTGCCTCACACATGATAACGTCTCCAAGTGAACCAGGGAGAGGTACAGAGGGCCATCGGCATCACGTGAGCAGTCTGTCTGGCAGAATGGGTGTACCATATCCCTTTTTATGAGATGTGATGTGAAATACTGTAAAACTGGATGGCTAGGCAGGGAGCTGTCCATCAGGGCTAAAAGACAAGAAAATCTCTCTAAGGAAGGCACACTGGGTGTGGGAGGACAATAACACTCAGGAAAAAAAGACATCGCCCCTAATAGAAGTCACAGTAGACTTGTGATGGGAAAGCTGCACAGGGAGTGTTTGGGGCAAGCGCAGAGAACAAGGAGGAAAAACTTGGCAGAAACTGTCAAAATCAGCATAGTTTGCTCCCCAGCCCCCAAGGCTCCCTTCTACTCAGGCCTGAAAGCCACATCGAGACATGACAAGAGCTGTGTAATGTGACTACTCAACTCTCCCACACGCAACAGGGACCCTTGCCAAAAGGGTTCTCCATAGAAATAAACCAAATGAATGCATCCAGATTAGGACTCCATTTTCAGCCATTCTCCTTGCAGACTGTTGCCTGACCGTCAGCAAGGTTTTCCCACAGCCTAGCATCAAGCATTTCTCTTCCACATCTGACACAACGGGACAGCCTCTGTGCACCCTGTGGCAAGCGGTCCAGGCAAGCCCCTTTGCTCTGGGCACACAGGCGATGGGTAGCGGAGGCACGCTGCAGCCTGACCTATGGGGGCACAGGCGTGTGTGAGGGGTTAATTAGGATTCCCTGAAGGTGTGCATTTTGCCTGCATTAGTTAAATCCAATAAAACATCAAAGCAAACACCTCTATTCAGAGCTTGGGTGGCTTTAGTTCACGCTGGTATGATTCACTCCCAAAGCAGATTCTACTACAATCCACTCGGAGCCACTCAACTCGAACAGGAACCCTCAGCCCCAGGGTTTCCCACAGTTGAACTAATTCGCTCTAAACGTGAATGTTTTGAGTGCCTCACCTGGACCAGCTGTAGGGCTGATCACCTGGAGGGTTTGTGCGCGGCAACCACTGGGCTGTAAATTCACAGTTTAGATGACTAATTTGCTCTCCTAAACAAGCCATTGCTTTGACTTAAAAGCTCAGTCAACTAAATCCCCCCTTCAATGCTTATTCAAAGTTGCTGTGTGGCTCTGCTGTGGTTCGTGATGTACCGCAAGGGTTCTGGCTCTGAGCTCTAAAACAATTAGTCTGGGGAAATTAAATGGCGCTTTCTGCACACCTGTGGCTGGCTGCTCTCCCATGCCTGACAGCAGAGCCTCTCCCACACAATCACTTGCAGGAGCAACCTGCTGTGCCCAGGCTCGGCTCTCCCAAAAAGCTGTCGAGGAGGACGGCAATGTTTCTCATGCAATTGAATAGAACCACTGGTTTGGAAAAAAAAAAAAAAAAAGCTGCTCCTGAGGGTCTCTGCTTAGAAGATTTATATTTTAAACAGGCAACAGCTAATATCAAGAGGGAACAGATACATTACCAACAAGTCATTTCCAAGCAGCTAATAACCATTTCCCTACCCACCAGATCCTAGGATGCATTTTCAGGTTTAAACATAACGTATACATTGTAAATAGCGGAAACATCTGGGGTTTATTATAACACCACTTTGCTAGCCTTGGGCATTGTACAACTCCCGCAGGCCACAGTTCACCCTTGACCTGCCAAACACGATTACTGTACTCAGGCAACTTCCCCTGCTCCACAGCTGCTCTCCTTTCCCTCCCCTCCGTCAATACTCATTACCGCTGTCATTACAGCTACCATCCTAGAGCAGCCAGTCAAAAACTTGGGTTGCCATGGTCACCACATGGAAACAGCATGGCTACACAGGCAGGGAAAAGATGATGAGGATGACCAGTGAAGTCATTTTGCCTGCTGACCCTGGGAGAAGAAGGGCTACACAGCACCATCTGCATCAGCAGCCTTTTGCCTCCATTCCCAAGGCCACCTTTCTTCTCTGTCCCGCTCATCCCACCCTCGTTATGGCTTTGACATGCCTCAAATTCCCCCTTTTTCAAATATCCAGTCCCCCACTGAGCCAAAAACGACCCTGTCCCTCTCCCCCACTCTTCTCAAACCCTCATCTCCCAGCCATGTCTTGCTTCCAAGGTCCTTCCTCCCACCCTCCTTCCTTTCCGTGCTCTTCACTCACTCTTTTCCCACTGCTCGACATCCAGCCCCACAAAGCCTCAAACTGCAGACGTCCCACCGCTCCCCACCCCTGACTTCACCACTTCTCTTTTCCTCTTTAACACGTTCCCAAGCCAACTTCTCCTTGCCTCTGTGTAACACCTCAGTGCAACACCACAGCAGAGCTGTGGGCTGGAGCTCTTTTCCCCTGATGACTCAGCTGGGGCTAGAGACTTAGGCCAGGCTAAGCACCAAAGGGGGGGTATTTTAGGGCTGGTGGCATAATGTTGGACTGCAAAACTTTGTCTGAACTAATTCCAAGTGTGAATCCAAAGTACTTCAGTTAAACTACGCCATAGACGCTCACCTTTAGAAAGAGAGTGATGTTAATTCTAGTAGGTTTAGAGCTAGATTAAAAAAAAATCCAAGCGGTGATTTCATACTACTTAGTGAATACACTTTAAAAGCTCATTTGGATGAGCTTTCCAGGTGTCCCTGTATAATCAGGCCGCTCACTGCAGGCTCTTGCCTCCCAAGCATGCATAAGCAGTGCTGTTGCTGCTTCCAGCTGATCCTCCCTGCTGGATGCCTGAACAAGTGGGCAAGAGAGCAGTGCTCAACACTGCTGTTCAGAAACATAGCAGAAAGAAAATACAAGCTGTGCTTCCAGCAGCTCCATCCACCTGAGAACCAGGAACAAATCCAGCCATCTACCAGCCAAGTCACGACCAGCTTACAACGCACAGAAGTGTAACATCTTTCCTATAAATCCTGTTACAAGAAGCCTCCTCAAGAGGTAACAGCCATTCTAGCAGCAGTATATCCATTTGCAGAGTGCTATCAAAGCTCCACCGCCATCCCGCCTTGATTAAAGCCTATTGATCGATGCTATATCCACCTTGGCCCTGGACTGCTGAGCGCAAGTGCTGGTACCATACAGGAACAATACCCTGACTCCCTCCCTCCCCTGCAAGGTAAAAGAGAGAAGCAAATTTCTGATAAAAAAGGCATCTGAAATGTACTGCCTTTTTAAAGTTTTATTACTCAGTAGCCCATTAAAATCCTCTATGTTAAGAATAATGATATGTAGCTTTGTCCTTTTTTCCTATAAATTTGTTAAATTCAATCTACTGATCAATTTAAACATCGTCCTGGAATTATGCTATGGTAAAACAAATGTGCATTTAGAGAATAAATGGAATTGATTCTCTTCTGGAGTACAAGGCCTTCTTAAATGAGGTATTTAAATATAAACCCCAATCCCTCTCTGAAGAAGCACCTGGTAATTCACTTTTTGGATCAAATTGCAACTCCACAAAAACTTTATGACCTCATGTGGTCTTTCCACCCCCACATTCCTCCCTAGAAACGTTATATACAGCATGCTTCAGGCAAGAGGGTTTATTACAAATGTAGATGGTGGTGCTGGGGAAAGAGATGCAGCAAGCACCAGAGCACTGAGAACATGAGAAATGGGCAGCTGCTTAAGGAAGGACTCCCTGAGTTGCTGATACATTCATTCCTGGTCAAGTGCGTATCCTCCACTCCTGCTTGAAAAATCCTCCACACCCAATATTTTCCCTTGTCAAACAGGCCCACATGCCCTTCCCTCACTCCATCCTCAAGCATGTTCCAGCAACCATAAAAATAACCATCCTGACCAAATGCTGGGCTAGACTAGTATCCCACCTCCGGTGGTGGCTGATAGTGGGTGACAGGGAAAAGATGTGAGAAAAAAGGCAAGGACAAATCGTTGGCTGTGATGCACTTGTCTGTGGTGAGGTCCTCCAGGTCTGAGAGCTGCAGAGAAAGGAGGTACTGCTGGGCTGGGTGAGATGCTTGGGAGCCTTTGTGGTGAGAAGCAGATGCACAAGCTGCCTCTCGCCCCTGCTGGTGGGACTTGGAGGTGGTGGGGAGCCTTGGTTGGCTTCTGGGTGGGACAGGACCTGGTCCAGGATAAGTGGGCTTTCCACCGGAGCGGAGACAGCAACCCTCAGGCATACCCCCAGGACTGCCCTGCTGATAGTGAGGAGAAGGATGAGCAAACACTGTCAAGTGTAATCCTGTCTTACTGTTTTTATCTTATCTGCTCCCTGGTTACAAAGCCATCAGCCACCATGGTTTTATGAATGGAAATAGCCTTGCAAACAAACTCTAGTTCCTAATACTCCAAGTTGTTGCTTATCCCCTAACTTCAGAGCAGTTTATAGTTCATATTTATGTTTGGGTTCTTTGGCATTGATTGGAAATGGACTGGCTTTTTCCATGAAACTGATAGCAAGAAACATCGTGAAACGTGCCACGAAACAAGACAATCCTGAGTCTTCCTGGTATTTCTTTCATTTGTCAGGAGAGTTGTTAACCAACTGCAGCTTAAAAAAAAAAAATTAAAAAAAAAATCAAAGGGTACTCACTATTCTTGACATTTCAACACTTCCCTGCTGTGAGCCACGGTGGGGAGATTTCTGCTTTTCCATGAAAAGCTTGCTTCCCAACACTATCAAAAGAATATGCATTTGTTCCTCTCAAAAACACTAATACAGAAATAAAAGGGTAATTTGGGAAAATGCACTGCTTTCTCACAGCAGCTATCAGTTCCGTTCTTCAAAGACAGCAGTGTTTTCCAACTTCATGCCATCCAGCTGTTGGCATATTTCACAGGACCACTCCCCGATGGGGTCTGTCCAGGAGCTCCAGTGTTTTTATGGAACCACAAGTTAAAAATGGCTTAGAAAAGAAGATTTTTATTTTCTTGACACTTCTGCACTGGAGGAATTCTCTGATGTAATATAACTCTAGGAGGTCTCAAACACTTAAAAATTAACTCCTCTCCTGCTGCAGTTGTGATGGGCCAGTGTGTGTGTGCACAAGTCTGCATGTATGTTTGCATTAATCTTGCTCTAGAGTAATTCTAGAAAGAAAAAATGTTTTTGTCTTCTCTTTGCAAAAGCTAAGTAAATTAGAGTAGAATGGTTAAAAGCTATCACTTTTCTGAAGTAAAGAGGATAAGATGAAAAAGATCCAGAAATACCTGGAAATGTACAAGCACCTGACTTCACAGGTCAGCTGAGCTAAACATTAACCCTGTCAGCAAACATTCAATATTTAATTTAATTATCTTTTTCTCCCCTGTCATCTCTAGGCCAGCAGACAGGATACAGTGCATCATTTTATTTTGTTGCAAATACTGTTTCTACAGGACAGAAGTCCATTTGTTATTCTCAGTTTAAATAATTTGCAATGTCATTAACTGCATTTCCACTGAGCATTTTGGGGACTTGCCAAAGGACACCCGAGAGGGCCTGCTCACAGTTTAAAATCCATAGGTACCCATGTAGAATCATAGAATCACAGAATATCCCGAGTTGGAAGGGACCTACAAGGATCATCAAGTCCAACTCCTGACTATGCTGAGAGAATAGGAAACCTAACAGTAAGCCTGGTATCTTCACCTCACACACAGCCCCAGCTAGTTCCACTCACCCAAGTGCTTAGGCAAGTCCTTAAGTTGAAGTCTGCAAATAGTCCCAGTGGTTTTCAAGGAGTTTCATGCATTCCTGACAGGTCAGCTTCCTTCCAAATAAGCTGGATGACCAGGCTCCTTGCAGGACCCAACTGTGCACAGGACAGGCAGATACGTGGACACAGTCACCCCACAACTGCCTGTAATAGGCAGGAGGGTTTGGATCCACCACTCTATCTATGAGCTAAGGCCACCCTTCCAACAGCACAGGTGATTTTGCTACAGCTGGCATCTGGTCTTTGTCCTGCTTGTGGCTTTTTTTCCTCTAGTACATGTTTGATGGAACCTCTTCTTCCTCTGGGTGTCTGGCTCAAAATCACCAGAAGCATCTATCATTCTGCCCTGCCCTGTGCATGCAGGTTCCTGGGATGCATTTAGGGAGAGCTGCCTACACGGAAGCAGGCTGGCATCACAGTCCATTCTTTGCCACTTACACACAATAAAAGGGCCCTCCAAAGCAGGCATGTTTTTTTTTTTTTTTTTTTTTTGAAGCTCAGAAATAAATAGAAACACTGACAGTGGGCTGCCTTGTGATCCTTATTCTGATGCCCTTGGACAGCTCAAAGTGACTAAACGTCCTGGCATAGTGGGAAGGAGCATTTCAACCCAAAATGATGCTATAAATCAACCCAAATGATGCTATAAATCAGAGCAGCCTCCAGGCTACTTTGTCTCATGGAGGAGATGGCAGAGTATGAGCAGTCACCCTGGCAAAGCACTGGGCAGCATTGCTACTGGAGAGGGCCTGGCAAAATCATATGGTTTGACATCCCCAGGTCTGAGAAACACCTTGGATAGGTATGCAGAGGCCAAATGTCGTGTGACAGAAGAAGACCAGACTCCCAAAAACTTTTTGTTCATGCAAGCATTTGAAGAGATTGCAAAGAGTATTTTCACATGTGCTCCTGCCATTTCATCTAAATGACATGCTTGTGCCCTTTTGCCGATGCCATGGACCTACCTTCCAGCAAGCTTACTATGGTAGTCAGCACTCAGCACAATGCACCACAGGAACGTTGACTGACTTTTTGGAAAATGAAGGGGAAACAGACACTGAAGAATCAACCTACAGACCCTGGAGAGGAGAAGAGTTATCCAGACATGGCAGATTACTTCAGCTTTGATGACACTTGCATACAAAATTGACTTGAGGGAAAGCCATTGAAGTCTAGACTGAACCATGAGAAGCATTTAAAATCCACCCTAGGACTCAGCCATCTTCAGCTGTCTTCAGTGTCCTGGGAATCTCTCTTGAGCACCTCCCCTCAAGAGAAACTAATGTCATTGGCAGCAGCTGTGCAATTATTTCCATACCATTGCGATAAAATGCTTAGATTAAGCTACTACCCTCTCAATGTCTCTTAGAAATGATATTCCTTCCCTTCATCTTTCTTGTGGACAGCAGTGAAAATGACATCCCCTTAGCACCAAGCTCTGCCTTCATACTGCTGTTAGGTACAACTCACACTGCAGCCAAGGATCTGGTTCCCCTCACACACTGTGCCTGGAGACTGGAGGCAATCTGGTTACTGTCAGTGGCTTCTGCCAGTCAGGTGTGAGCTGGAGAAGGGATGGGGCAGACAGCAGACAGGGGATGGGAGCGAGGACACCAGTAGCTGAGACCACTGGGCTCCAGCATTTGTGGAACTGATTTAAGCCTCAAGAGAGACCTTGCACCTAGGGCGAGTGCTGACCATTTTGTGATAGGACATGCCCTAACCCTACTGAGAGGCTCCTCACCCAGGTGGTCTTCACTGAAAGAGTGAGAATAGAGTGTGGTGAGAGGCACCCTCCACAGATGGGAGAAATAATCAAGGAATAGCAATGGCAAATAACATAGGAGTGGGCCAGAGTTAAAATGATATTTATCTTTCGTAAGTGCCCCCATATGAAGTTATTTTAAAATCCTTTTATTTTCATCTAATTCGCTGAAATAGTTTTCTAGTTTCTGACCTTGATGACACTTCATACTGCCCAGAAAAGTTATGCTTAACATCAGTTTCACTTCTGCTGACAATCAGTTTCTTTTCTCCACAGTTTCTTTTGTCATCGAGCATTTGAACCCAGCCTTTTGCACATTTGAAACACCCTCTCACATGCCATGCACAATGCTTAAGGGAAAAAACATTCTTCAATCAAAATGTATCAGCAGAAAAAAGGATGAGGCCAGGACTGCCGGAATCTACAAAGTTAAGTCTGCCAATAACTTGTGCAGAAGGTCAGACTAAAAGCCTAGCAAACACACAAAAAAACTCTCTCATTCATTTCTGCATTCATCCCACACCTTTTGGTTGAACTATAGCACATATTTCATAAAAGATACCAATCCTTGCCTCAGATGCTATGAGTGACAGAAAATCTTCTACATGCCCAGGCAAGTACTTCCAGTGCAGAATTGCCTTCACTTTTTTTCAATGCCTTTTACCTGGCCTCACTGGTGTGCTGGCAGCTCCATTCATTCTCTAGAGCTCCCACAGAGAATACAGTTTTCAGAGTGTGCTTTACACCTCTGCATTTCTAGTCCACTCTTTCCAAGAACAGGACCAACTAGAAGCTTTTGTGTTTTCACTTGAGCTACCTTCTCCAAAGGTAACTTCTCTTGAGATAATCAGGACTCTGCTGTAAAGCCGGTTATGGTTCACTGCAGAAGTACAGCAGAGGGCAGAAACAAGAAGGAAGCCTGGCAACCCTAGGATACCTGTTTTTACAGGTCATATTTCTCCCACTGAAATACGGTTCCACATAACCAGTGGAAAACAATATGCATGCTACCTACAAAGATTGCCCGTATTTTTGTCCTCACAGCAATAGGCAGTGCCCTCCAGGAAAACCATTTTCACAGCAGGAAAGGAATCTTTTCACATGCCGAAATACAGGACATGAGTTGGGCTTGTGTTATCTATCTGTTACTTTCTTATCTCTAGAATTGCCATACATTAGGAAAAAGGGTGGTTTGTAGAAGGAGGCTAGAGTCAGAGTCAGGAGATTTGGTTTCTGTTCTGGGACCAGACTCTGATCTGGTGTGACCTTGGACATGCAGACTGTAGGCTCCTAGGCAATAGGAGCTTCCTCTCAGACTGAGCTTGTTTCACACAGGGGAGTTTGAAGGATACAGGTTTCAGTTAAACCTCGAAGCGCTATGATGACACAAACAACATCAGTTTATTTGGTAAAATTCAAGGATACATGCAAAGAAGTATTCACAGAATAACTGGTTCCATCTCACTTACTGGTGTCCATTCCAAACATCATGCAAAAACTCAGAGTAATTTTCAGTGCTGTTTCACATTCAGGTGCAATATAACATTGACAGAATAACCCCTTTTTTTTAATTCTTTCAGAGTCCAGTGGACTTCCCCAAAGGAAAACTAGGGAGTCTGTCGTTGTAGAAGCCAACAATCCTGCTAAAACATCACACACGCACAGACATGCGCACACATGCACATAATATCCCAACACTGGATTTAAAATTTAACTCTTCTGTCACTAACTGCAGTGGGAACAACCTCTATCAATCACCTCTGCAAGTGGATGTTACCAGGACTCTGTTTAGTCATCTCAAGTATGCATTCATGCTTCTGTAACTGTCTTCAAAGGGATTAACCATTAGCCATAGGACATGGCATGTGGTTGACTCAGGGGTGAAATGAAAGCTGTTAATGCAGGAGAAAGCCACCGAGCAAGGCCCAGCCTGAGTCCAAGTGCTGAATGCCAAGCCCAAGCTGACTGACCTGGATTCCCCCTGCTTACAGAGGTGGAAGGACCATCAGCTCATAAAACCTGAGAAGCAGATGCACAGACGGAATGAGGAAAGATTCCCAAATGAACTGTCACAACTAGATTAACATCTCTCTCTCTTCATCCCCAACTTATGAAGCCCATGGACTCCTTGTCAGAGCTTGGAGGAGTCAAATGGCCCGCAGTGAACAAACCTGGCCAATTTACCCCCAAATCCAAAGCTCACAAAGAAATTACACAAGCAGAAATGCAAAAATAGACACAAGTAGTATTCTATGCACAAATAAAACACTAGCAGTTACTCCAGCAGTGGTCTGTGTTAAAGGTCCCTATCTGTCCATTATGAAATACCTTGCTTTTCTTTCCTTTTATGTTTTTTTTTTTCTTTTTTTTTTACCATTGGTTGAAGTTGACCAGATAGGAAGGACAGGAGGAAGGAGGGGTAGAAGAATGGATAGAAAGGAGGAAGAAAAAAAGAAAAAAGGAAGGAGGGAGAAAGGGAAAGAAGGAAGCAGGGAAGGAGAATAGAATGGGGGGGATAACACCTAGAAGGAGAACTGAAAGAGGGATGGTGGACTGATGGATGGAAAGGAGGAAGGGAGTAAAGAAGGGGAGCAAAGGGAATAAGAAAGGGAGGGAGGAAGGAAAGGAGAGTTGGAAAAAAGGAGAGGAGGGTTTGTGCGGGGAAAGAAAGAGGGGAAACAAAGGAGGAGAAAAGCAATCTCGTGAACAACCCTGTTACCTCACGCTGGGCGATTTCACACTCGTATCGCGTGAGACCAGAGCAGAGTGTTTGGCAGGACCCGAGTCTCCCTCTGGCAGCTTACTGCCAGTTTGCCTGCACGTCCAGTGCCGTTCAGCACAGCTTCTCCCCCCCTCGCCCCCCGCCACTCGCTTTCCAAGTTGCCACCCTCGCACCACCCCCTGCCGCTGGCGAAACGCGCTCGGAGCCGAACGGCTGAAACCCACCCGCGTGCGGCTCCCACGCGGCGCGGCCCCAGGCCCCGCAGCCGTGGGGCAGCGGGCAGCTGCCCCCACCCCCCACCTCC
>VXAA01005755.1:451649-468913 GCA_013399115.1 Anseranas semipalmata
TTAAGCTGCAGCTTCCTGCGGGGTTTAGTGGCGGTGCCACCCCCCCGGCTGTGGCGGATGCTCAGGGGAAGGGGGATTTGCAAGGCTCGAGTGCAGCCCTGCAGCTGGTGCTGAGCAGGGGGACCCTGCCCCGGGGAGGTCTCACAGCCGCAGGCGCTTGCGTCCGTGCTCTCAGTGCGGGTCCGCTCCTGCTCGTGTATCCCGTCACCGGGCCGAGCCCAGCACCACCGGGAGGTAAGTGAGAGTTGGTCAGGTAAAAAGCCTCCCGGCTCTTCTTAGGTGAAGCCGCACCCAGTGCAGCCATACCTGAGAGAGCTTTAAAGTACTGGTAAGAGTGGAAATAGACCAATCTGAACTTCCCCGTCATCTGGAAAACTTGTCCTAGAATCTCTGTGTATGTTTGCTTGGCTGACCTGAGCTGCATTCCCTGCTGGTGCAGGTAATTACACAGTTAGGCAGGAAATGCAATGCTCTGAGAAGTTCTAGAAAAGATCCGCACGATCTACTTGAAACCTCTCAATGGAAGGTTTTTCCTGTAGGCTTGGAAAGGTTATGCAATGTGAAAAAACAGATAGGATCAGAGCCTAAATCTAGGATTGCTACTTAGCAGTTCTTAGTGATTGACTCTCGAGGAGACTATTCTACATGTCCTTTACACCGCAAAAACATTTATAATGATCACCATGCGCAAAAGGTGCTATAGAATTGTTTTCCAGTATTATTTGATCAAAGGCATTCAAAAAATCTTTCTGAGTTAGACCCAAAGAAAGACAAAACGCTCCAAAACTGATATATACTGAGTTCCTCATCTTCTCTGGCCGAAAGTTTTAGGGTTCAATTTTTCCAGATATTCCCTTGGAGCAAGAAGTTTTTGAACGAAGCTGTAGTTAACCACTGATATTGGGATTTCAGCATTTGAACTTTGGAACAAACAAAAAAAATCCATACTTGTTTAAGTTCTGTCTCTATTGTAAAATAAGAGAGGTGAACAACGTCAACTGTGAAACAATAAAGCAAAGAAATAGACATCCAAAGTGGCCTGACAGTTCAGCATCAGTGAACAAATCAGGCCATGAAGAAAGGGACATGGGTATAACTCTTGACACAAAATTTTCCAGAAGATACCTGCTGCTCAATGCATTTGAGCAACATTTTTTATTTCTTAATACGCGGGGTTATAACATCCTTTCGTAAATGTGCTGGAACCAAGAATGAAGGAATAAACCCTGGCGAGGGAGGGGACAGAAAGCAGATCTCACAGAACAGCTGTCGACGATGAGGTATTACTGGCGGCAGTAGCTCGATTTTTCCTTAAGGGGTCACTACTCAGCAAGGAGGGAGCCTTCTTCGGCAAAATGTAAGACACTGTGTTCAGTAACCGAGTGAGTGTACTTTTAAATAATCTCGATATGACCTGGCTTTCTGTACTCTGCAAAATGTAGGTACTCAAGGTAAACATTACCTTCACGCCCTGTTCACCACTATTAGATAGTCATCCTGGGGAGTTACCAGCACTGAGGCGCTGTGAGCAGGACACGGGTTGGACCACCACCACAGCCTTTTTTTTTGGAGGGTCTGCTACTGTGAGAAGACCCCAGGAGCCCGGGGACTCATCCAAAATTAAGGCCTAAAAATGAAAGGCCTAATTCCTGATTCCCTGGCACTTTCTCTGCCAGAAATTGGAGTCATTTCTTGGGAAAGCATACCAGGAATCCGCCCCAGAAATAAGCCTATTATTTCCAGAAGGAAATGTACTATTCATTTTAGGCAACACGTCATAGATCTTCAAGAGAAAGGTGAGATTTGCTTCTGCATACATTGGTGCGAGAGGGGCAGGTGTTGCTTACAACACTGAAGACTGGCTCTCCTCCTTTGCTGCTGCCAGCTGCGAGGTGCTTTGTCAGACTTAGCAGCTGATTTAACACCTTTGAACACTCGATCTGTTCCTACATTCAAAGGATGCTTTGGACTTCTTGAAATAGGGGGATGCGATCATTTACACCACTTCATTGCAGTAGGAACCATAGCTCAGATATATTGTGTGGCCTGCTAAAGATAACGCAGGTGCCAGGGGAGTGGAAGTCAAATTCTCGCATGCATCACTTCATCATAGGACAGGTAGAAGAGAGCTGCCCACTTGTCACCAGCACACAGCAGGTAGAGACTGTGTACGGAGCTTTTACTCACTCATCGCCTTGCTCTCTTCACCTGAACTTTTTCAGTATAAAAATACAACTCTGCCTATGCCCCAGCTCACCCAAGTATTCGCCGTCTGGCTACTCTGGACTTTGTGCAATTATTTACATCACACAAAGTGAATGCAGAATGCTGCTAAGTCTAATTTTTTGCTTACATAAACATCTTTACAAAATGCAATGCAGGGCAAAAGAGACTGGTCAGTAAACAAAAATAAATAAAGAGTGCTCCAGAGTAACAAACAGTTGAGTGAAACTTCAACAATCTGATTTTCTTTTGCTTCTAAGCACCTTTTTACAAAAACACTGGCCATACAAAGGGGGCTTAACTACAAATACTCTGAGTCTCCAATGCCCTGCTGAAAGAGTATAAAGTGTTTCGAGACTTTTTCCTTTCTTCTTCTTCTTCCTTTTCTTTTTTTTTTTTTAAACAAAAAAAGCACTTATTTAACAAAATTGGTTCCTGAAGCAGTAAAGCTCATGGGTTAACCCCATTCTTAGGTTACTCTTAAATCAGCCTGAGGACTGCCAATTTCTTTGTCTACATTTGGTTTTCCTTTAAAACACGTGAAGATAAGTCAAATTTTGGACTTCATTCCACATAAAAGTCAGAACCACTTGTTGCCACTCCACTGATGGCAAGAAAAGTGTACAAAACATCATCATAAATTGAAATAAAAGGTAAAGGTGTATCCTACCATAACTATGAATAAAATATATTCTCATTTGAAGTTGAACTTGAAAGTTTGTCAGCAGCTAAGTACCAAATCTTTGACATCTGCTCAGCTGGGTCAGGACAACAGTAGCTTTTGTTCTACTGACATTTTTGAAGATGCAAATCTTGATTACACAAATGTATCCTAACAGCAGTTTAAAGGTCAAGCTGACAAACCAGCATCTTTGGCAACAGCAGCAATCGTGACAGGTGATGACGTCTCATTAACGTCTCTTTTCAGGAAATGGCACACTTTGGAGTTGTTTGTACATGTGTCTGTATATATGTTGCTACAAACAAGACCTGATAGCCTCCAATTTACCAACAATTTTTATGGACTCAGTTTGTGAAAGTTCAGGAAACTGTCACAGCAAGAGAAATGGATCCTTTAACATTTACTGTTTCAGAACTTTTCAGATCTAATCACAACTGCTAGTCCTATTAATGTGCAATGTGGAATGAATTAAAAATATTTTTGTGTATTTGTGAACATAAACTTTATTTTCCTTAAAAACATATCAAGCTGAAATTTCTACAGGCTACTACACTGCTGAAAACCACAGAATCATCAAATCATTTAGGCTGCAGAAGACCCTTAAGATCATCAAGTCCAACTATCACCTAATGCTACTAAGTCTACCACGTAACAACATTTCCACTACATACACGTCTCTTGAATACCTCCAGGGATGGCGACTCCGTCACTTTCCTGGGCAGCCTGTTCCAATGCCCAACCACCCTTTCCATGAAGAAATTCTTCCTGATATCTAAGCTACACCTTCCCTGGCTCTGCCTGGGGGTGTTTCCTCCTGTCCTAAACATCAGTGGTTGTACCAAAGAATATGGTGTCTGAAAATAAACTAAGTGAAAAGACATAGAAAGAGAAAAACTATTCAGAGGAATAATTTTGGCAGCCCCTGTTTGAATCCACATCCACAAAGCAGTGAACTCCTCCAGCGCCAACAGAACTAACAGCTCTCTCACTTCGTTGGTGTGACTCTATTGATGAGCATTTCATCCATACATTGTATTCTCATGGAAATGAATTATTATTATTTTTTTAATGGATATTGAGAATTCATTTAATTTATGTGTAAATATTCTCATTCAGGACAAAAACAAAAATCTTTAAGTTCAGACCAATTCACCTGGGAAGCTAATTAAGTCTAATCACATTAGAATCACTACTGATTAAAAATGCCAAAACAAACCTTTAATGTGGTTTAACAAATTCACTTTAAGTGCACATCTGTTTTGGACCCAGATTGATAATAATCCCTGTCATCCTGGTGCACTCCTGGTGCAAGTGGCCCACAAGCCCTCAAAATTAGACCAGCACTCTCCGGGCATGAATCCATGGTTGTCTGTGCTCCATCACAGCCAGCACACACTTCTCACCTCTGTGGCAACACACGTCAGAAGGGACATCAGCCCCTGCGTCTTCAAAGGCTGCACCCACAAGTTTGGCATTCACAAACTACGCTTTGCCCGGTGGCTTTGGTAAAGCAGTTTCTGTGTTTGAGCCACTGAGCCCCACGGGCGTGCCTGTATCTTGTGCAGCTCACTCCACTGCAAGAGCTGTGGAGTTGTGCCCTCGCTGCCTCCTGTGGCCCCCTTCCTGATCAATGCCTGGCCTGTTCTGCAGAGCACCGCATCCCCACCCTACTCAGTTTTTCTGAGGAGGTGCAATTAACAAGGTGCATTATTACTCTGGTGTCCTGTACTAAATGACTTGACTAACCTAAAGGGCCTCCAAGGGATCCCCTTGATGCTGCCTTTACCCCACAGGATCTGTGAAGCAATCAGCTTCTCTTTGGAGTCAATCAGTGCAGCACAAGCACGCTGGAGCGTGTTTTGCCTGCACTGCCACCCAAGGTTGTCACAGCTTTCTTCATGAGATTATTTCAGTGGAACACAATCTGCAAGATATCTTGTCTTCAAAACGTCCCTGTGGTTGTGTGGGGAAAAGAACAGAGAAGGGATTTAGACCCAACAGCTCTCAGCTTTGTAGCTCCAAACTCTTAATGATCTGGTGACCAAAACAGCACCCTGAGGCAGGCACACAGGCTCTCCATTTAGAGCATGGGGACTGTTCAGTGCCTGGCAGGGGAATTCATAACAGTCATGTCTGCTAAGCAGCCACACACCCAAACTACACCTTAGAAAGGTAAACAACAAAACAAGATGTCTCATTGAAGCTTAGGATGCTTTCAACTCCATGCTGCAGGGAAATGCATTCCCAGACAAAAAATGAAACAAAAACACCAGAAAAGAAAGGAGGTGCTGTATGAAGAGGATGGCAACAAGGTAGACTCCTTTTTCCCTCCTGCCTGCAATAACAACACAGTAATAGAAAATGCCTTCTCCCTGAGACAGAGAAACCTGAGCTCAGGTTCTTAAATCTGTCTAAAGAGATGTAAATGCACATCTCAACTCTCAGAAGTTACCCAGACTCTTAGGCACCCAGGTCACAAATTTTGGACTATTGAAATACCTAGGAAAGTAGAAACCAGAATTCAGAGCACACTTTCTTTTGCATAAGTGCTCTGGCCACTGCTGTGCTTCCTCTGCCTCTGGACCAGTGCGTGGCAAGACAACTGGATAGACCAAGGGTATTCGCTCTTGTCTGAGCATACCAACAAGTCTAGCCCCATGGGCCAGGCACACAGATGTACATTTTTGTGTGGGTTTCATGGAGAGCTCAGCTAAATGTCCTGATGTTAAATGCAGTAATTGTTTGGATCCCTTTTTGTCATTAATACACAAAATGAAGGATGAGACTTCCCCCATCTACATACCTCACCACATGCGTATATATACACACACATTCACAGCTAATTCAGAACTGCTGTGATTCAACTGCAGCTTTTGCTGCCCACGAAAATCAGTTAGATGAACAGCAGTAAACAAAAATATATTGCATGTGGGGGGAGAAGTCTCTCTGTGTGGGCTTTGTCTTCTCTATAACTCTTCTTATTTAAATCCTAAGCAAAAATGAATAAATACACTGTGAGAGAGGAAGTACAGTCACTCCAGTTTTGTTTTAAGGTCTTTCATCCAACAAGATAATTAAGATGTTCCTAATTAAAGCCTGAACCATTGGTAAAGTTCCCTGCTGTGCCTTATGTGTATAAGAAATATATAGCATTACAATTTCAGCTAGCAAGTCTTGACTGTTTAGCTCAGGCTGTTTATGTGATAGATTACAGTGTCCCTGCTTAAATCCCTGATTTAGCAGTAATATTACTAAGCATAGGAGTATTTCTATGGTAACTCCTTTGCTTAAAGCTAGGCATAGACTTAGGCACCTTTCAGAAATGGGGTTTGGGAAAGGTTGTTCTTTCAGAAAGTTTTCATGCCCTTGCCTTTCTAAGTAAGTGGAACTTTGGTTAAAATCTGTCTGATACACCACTCCTCCCATCAGTTTCTCAGCTGCAACCTGTGCTGAAACTTTCCTTGAGTAATACATTGTTTTCACTGAGTTGTTTCGGAAAGTTGTGTGTACTTCCCATCACAGCCAAGCAGAAGATAATTTTGGTAGGCTTGCCTCAAAAAGAGAAATATGCTGTGCAGGAGTATCATTTCATGCTGTGAAATAAGGATTGAAGTGAAAGGTTAAATAGGAAACTAGTCAAGTGTTAAATTAAAGCCCAGGGAAATCCAGTTATTTCAAGCCTTCAAAAATAATGTTTTGAAATTGCATTAAATGCAGTACCCTGGTGGGTGGGGAGCAGATGGGGTGTTTCCTGCAGACAGGCCAGAGCAAAAACTATCTATTTGTCTGTTTTGAACCCTGCCAATTGTAGGGGGAAAAAAATGCACCCCAAATACACCTGGGTGCTCTGTAGTCTTCCTAAGAAGAGAGCACCTGGCTGACTGACAGGAGCTGGGAGCATAAATACGGAAAATTACTCTCTACGTGCCTGGTTCTTGTAGTGTGCTTTAGGAGTCTGCTCCTGGCCATTGTTAGAAACTGGATATTAAGCTGGATGGGTCTTAGTTTGACCCAGTATGACCAGTTTTATGTTCTTTTGCTTTGCATACAATTTAGCAAGTACCTGGGGATTCAAGTGAGCATGGGACTTTGTATTTCTAAAAGCATGTGGTGACTTCAGTGATCTGTAAGTGAGCACTGCTTGTGAGCTGTTTATAGGAATTTGTTTCTTCTTCCCAGATTAAATACTTTCCATTTTTTCCAAATGTATATAGACACAGTGTGAAGTTCTGCCAAAATTGTTCTGCCACAATTAGAGTGATTGGATGGCCATTTCCCACTTTATTCTGGTTCCTTAATTTGGGACATCAGAAATCACCAAGCTACCTGCCTATTAGAAGATTGCCAAGGGGATGTTAGAACTACATTTTAAAAGATCTTCTTTTTGATTTCATGGCTGTGTAAAATCATGAATGAAGTTATTGTGTGTTGCTTGGTGAAGGTGGGAAAATTAAATTCAGCATAAAATATTAGAGAAAGATCTAAATATAACTTTGTTTGGCAAAAGGTGTGGTAAGGAAGGTAGTGAGCATAGTGTGAAGGTTGAAGAAAAATCCAGAGGTCAGATCCCTGAGGGTGGAAAATGCATTCAGTTCCTTTGAAGTCCATGGAAATAGTGATTTACACTCCTGAAAATTTGGCCCTAACACATCATGACTATTTCCAGATGAGTCCTAGTTTAATACAGATAGCAAATAGCCTGCTGTTTGCTGACTAATTCCTCCCTTTCTAAAGGAAGTCTGAGTGGCGAGTCGTGCTGGAGACCCTCTGCACTGTAAGTGCTCTCGCGTAATCAGACTGGTGTGACTTCCTTTGTCGATAAAACTTTTTGTAAGATACTCTTTAGACAAAACTCTGTCAAGATCATCAGGTCACACACACATGCACACATGCTCTCACGCACAAAATACGACTTGGGATGCTGTGGGACCACACAGGTCCCAGTAAATGCAGTACTTCAGCACACTTGAAGACCTAAATACATGTATGTTTGGGGTTGTTTTGGATCACTGAAAAATTCCTACAGTGCCCTGGCTGCCAAGTTTCAGTGCTTAAAAATACAAATAACTGGGATCTGGGTACTTCCCTTTAGGGCAAAGTTTTTTAAAAACCTTCATTAATCCTAACCCTAGGAAAACAATGCAGAGCTCAGTTGTCAGGGAATAAAATGTGTGGTGCCTGTGTCACTAAATTCTTTCAAGTGGTTTTAATTGACTCATAAAACATTCAAAACTGAGCCAAGACAGGAATCCTATTACCCTGAATGTACTAGGCCTATATTGCTTGCTATTAAAGCATTGGAAGTTGTAGGATCACCTCATTGAGCAGAAAAAGAATGTATTTTAATGGCAATTCCTTCTGCAAGTTTATTCATGAGTTAAAGTCAACAATAAACATGCTATTCCACAAGCTCAGACCTTTGTCTGTTCATGAATAACCCACAGGAGGACTGTGGATATGCCAGTTAGAAGGGAGAACATGAAATTGCTATTTGCTAATTTGATCACTATGCATAGTTCTAAGCTGACCCATTAAGCAAACACATTTAATCCTATAGTTTGCTCCTGAACTATCTGTCACACATACTGCAGAGAACTTGATAATCCAGAGGCAACAACTCAGCTATATACTTGGTCACCTAAATCACAACGTTTGAGTTCACAGATGGGAAGGTAACTATAAATTATAAATAATTTATATGGTAATTAAATGGTAATTATAAACAAAAACAGAGTCTGAATTTAATAATGGGACTGACAATGGCCACTATTTTCAGTGCATACTGACCTCTGTTCTCTGTCAAGGCATATTAACTATTCCTTCTTTTCCAAGGTTTCATTCTCCAGCCAGGTGAATGAAGGTCAACCTCCTACTAGCTGTCAGTGTTCCTTACGTCTGTCACATTAATGATGAAAGAGAAAAATAGTCTAGAGCAAAAGCAAAGAGAATAGAATCATGCGAGTCCTCATGATTTGGTAGGAACCTGTCAGTGAAATGTGAGAGGGGTCAAAAGTGTCTTGAGATGTTCTGGGGTACACCAGTAACTGATGCATAGACACCAAGAAGTTGTACAGCAGCACTAGTGATAACAACATATTACAGAGATAAAACAAAGAAGAGAGATTTTTGTGAACTTTCTTGACAAGGTGTCAGTTGCTCAGGGACAGTGACCAAAAAAAAAAAAAAAAGCTCCAAAGGACTTGAGAGACACCTCTGTGAGACTGAATAAGAATGTTATCCAAGAACAGTATCGATGGGGAGTACACACTTCCAGTGAGGTCCATTAAGAGTTACCAAAACAACACCTGCAGTTCAGTTGCCTTCTCTCAAGCTATGGTAAGCAAGGGAAGCCTTCTCATTCAATATTGCCACATATCTGATCCTGTTACTGAGCAGTGAAAGATGTATCCAAAATGAAATTAATGTCATGTTGCAGAGATTGAACACAGGGTAAAAAAATTCAAAAAGACAACTGACTTACTTGCAAACACTACACTCAGCGGCATGGTTGTCAGTGATTTAGGGTCATGTACGCAACAAAAGAAACCAGAGGCATTCTACTCTCAGCCCATTCTGCAAGGAAATTGGAAAAAAAAATATTGCCATGAATGCAGAACTCTGGAAGCATGATGGAAAGATTGATATTTTGCTGGATTGTCTAATAAACCTACAGAAAAACTGTCCTCAACAGGCTGGCTTGTGACAGGCAGAAAGAAAAAATAAACAGCATAATAGAAATTAATGCAAATGTCAGGTGATTACAGGAGGACTTCGTAGTGCTCTTTGAAAATATAAGCAAGAACCTAACATGAGGCAAAGGCAGGGAACAGGCAAGAAAATTGGCAGGAAAAGGACAAAAGCCCCATCACTCCCTCACTCTGTGCTAAAATCCTGGAAAGCTAGGTTGGCTGGTGCCCCTCCACTACCTCAGACCTCCCATTTCTCTGGATGCAGGATGGACAGCATTCAGCATGCCATGCTGCCCTCCAGGTTTCCCCACGTTCTCCTTTCATCTCCTGGAGGTAGAAGTGGAGTCCTTTGGACTTAATGGCAGGAAGCAAAATCAGTTTTGCCTTAGCTTCTGAAACGTCTTGGGCTGGCCTTGGTTGAATCCTCGCTAGAGCCTCTCTGTACAGACAGATACCATTTAACAAAGTGCGAAGTAATGGATAAAGAAATCTCCTGTGTGCGTGGGCTGAATTGCAGTCTGCAACTGCAGATGGTCCAGCAGGTGCATGACTTGTCTACAGCAACAGGATGCAAAAGATATTAAAGAATCTGATGAAGTGTCTGATGGCCAGGGATACCTCAAGAAATAATAAGTCACATTGATACAGATCCCAGTGTTCTGGCAAAAGTAAGTAACTGAGTGAATGCACTGAGTAAAATGCTGAGAGCTAGAGGAAAAGATAAACTAGTTTGGAGAGAATAATTAGCTAGCAAGAGTTACTGTAGTAAAATTAAAATAGTTAAGTATCAGCAAAGCAGTCAAATGCAAATGCTGTTCCCTGTGAACAACAGGGGAAGACAGACCTAGTTTTTGAAATGGTATTTTCAGAACTTACCATAGTCTCTCAGGTAAGCTAATGGCTTTGGCAGGCTGAAATATGACACAGAGAAAGAAACTCTGTTCCCTCACTTCCCTTGGGGCAGCAAAGTGAGTGCCCTAGCACCCAAGATGACCCCACATACTGCAGCCTGAGGTGTCTGAGGGTCTGGATGGGGTGGACGTAATGAAAAGACTGTCTGAGGATGAATGTACCAATATTTCAGAGTCACTATTTTACCTGCAAAAAGCATGCAGATGCTCTTTGTCTAACACTAGTGTTTGGCTGTGTATTCCTGGTGGCATGCAATCAGGTCAGATACATCTGCTTTTTTGCATGTCTGTAAGGTGCTCTGGGGGATGTGTAGCAGCTCTTGGTGTCTGAAATGTTTTGGGGGGCATGTTCAGTCCCCTGTGGCTCCAGCATGCCTCTGGACCTATGCAAAACTTGCACAAGAGGTGAAGAGCTTTCCTACTTCTATATGTTTACGATCTTTCATTCATTTGTATAGGGTGATATTTTCATGACCTTTAATTGTCTGCATTTTGGACTGAAAGCCATAGTGAAATCTCTCTTTTGCCCCACTTTCCCCATGTTCTTTAAGAGCCTGCATATTCTTCCAGCAAATGCCCACCCTTACGTGTACATTTCTTACAGTTTAACAACTTGTTCCCTTGGCCTTAAACCAGATATTTTGTATTTCCTCATTATGCAGAAAGACCATTTCTCTTTCAGAGAGGAAATGCTTACAGCTTGGACACTGCTGAGCCAATGTCTCAACTTCAGTCAGAAGCTGCACCCACTCACACAACAGAAAATCCAACCCATCCTTCAGACGTTGTGTTTTACGTTTTCAGGTTGTGGTTACATTTAAAACAGTTTATCTTTGTTCTTACCAAACAAAAATGTGAAGAATTTACAGACCAGTTTAAACAAAGAGGTGGGATCTGAGTCAGATTCTTCAGTCATCAGTAATTTTACATAGTCGATTAATTACTACTAGCTCTAACATCCACGAGTGCCTTCTGTTAACCACCAAGAAATGACAACATTCACCTCTAAGAAATGTCGTCAGTTCTTGAAGAGATTATCAACAGCACTATTCCCTTGGCTTAATTGGAATAATTCCTAGTTTTTAAGAGGTCACTCTAATGACTCCCTATTGAACAGGGGTGGAAATTGGAAGCATGATGTGTTAAAGCTTTTTGTTCAGGGAGGTACATAAAAATTGTAACAGAACCATGAATATGTCAGATCTTCAAAATGTTGTTCCAGAAACTTCAGAGCACTGTCTTATCTGAGATCTTTATTTGGGATGCAGGGTGACTGTCCATTGGTCCCTTTCAGGTTTTGTCCCTGGGGAAGTCAGGTGGTACCAGTCTGAGATAGGACGCAGGACATACTGGACCTACACTGGCCTTCATGCCAGGCTAGGCAGGCAGGGTATTCCACCAAGTAACACATTGCCTTGAGGCCCTACACATAATACACTACAGGCCCCAGACCTTTTAGAGAAAGTCTGGTTACACCAAATTAACCCTCGAGGGCCAGATCTATTGCTCACAGAAATCAGAGTGAACTTTAATACAGACACTGTACCAGACACAGAAAAAGTCACTGATAGAAAGAAAGGTAGAAAGATGCGTTTGTGCTGGGCTGGACTAATCACATGCCACTTTCTGAAATGCTAGCACTCTCTTTTGACAATGAATACAAGTTTTGTTCCCTTTAGACATTGATTCAAGACAGCATCAGTTTGATCCCACTGGTACTAAGTTCCCAGTAGTGTGCAGAGGGCCATACCCTACCCTGGCATGGCACCAGGTGACTGCCAGTGTAACAGCAATGCCAAAGTATGTACTCATAGCTCTTCCTGTAGCCATTTTACTGTCTCTGAAATGATGCCAGTGGAGGTGGCTTGCCACTGTGGTGCAGGCTATAGACTGATTTCTGTTCCCTCTTTCCTATTCTTCACATGCAGTCTTTCTCCTACAGCCTTTTAATGGCTCTTGCGTTTCTTGGGGATGGATGTGGTGAAGGAAGTTGCTCCAAAAACTGAATCTTGGGAGTCTGGCCTAAATATGAAGCTCAAAGCAATCAATAGGGCTGCAAAAAGAAATACATACAGAGATGCTATAAAACTTTCAGCCTGATTAAAAAAAAAACAAAAGGATTTTTTATTTTACTGGGGCATCAACCTTGTGTCTTATGTCCAGAAGGGCAAAGCTCGGAGTGAGTAAGGCAAGACTGAAAGCAGATGAGAGCAGAAATAAACTATGCAGCAGAATATATCTGGAAGGCATCTTAGCTTAACAGACAGGAGGCTGGAATGGAGGCAAGGGGGTCAGAAGATCACAGAGGAAAAACCCTCCCTGATCTGTACTGGTGCAGGAATGGGTTTTCAATGGATTATCCCCACTCTGGGTGAGATCCCGAGTTCCAAATAAAGAGCTCTGCACACAGCAGGGCTGGTACACAACCAAAACAGCAAAACCTGTGCTAGGAACTCTTGGGAAAGGAATAGAGAATAAAATTGAAACATCTCTCTGCTAAACTGTCACTTTGCATCCACATTTTTGTAAAACTTGTGCAGTCCTTGTCTGTGCATCTGCTCTGGTTAAGGTACAGAGAAGAGCAAGACAGGTGGTTGAAAGCATGCAGTCTGGTAATGAGGTGACATGTGGTGGAGTCCCTTACACTCTGCGTAAGTGGAACAGAGAAGGTGATTAAGGAGTTATTCACTGGTTCCCATAATTGAAGAAAGGAACGTCAGTAAAACCAGAAAGTGGTAATTTCAAACACACCCCTATTATTTTCAAACATGAAAAAGTGTACATTTTCACACAACATTTAGCTAATTACATTGTGTTACCCTTTACCACAAGACTTTGCGGATAACAAAAGTTTACATGGAATTCAAAACCAATCTGATAAGCTCATGAACAAAAAGTGATTCAGGAGCTATTAAACATAAACTCATCATCCCCGAGACACAAGCTCTTGGAAGCTGGGAAACTGATCCCTAAGGAGCAGCTCCGGGAGCTGTGTACCAGGGCAGTGTGAGCAGGGCATGGGACTGGGAACAGGGGCAGGGGCTCCCCTCTGCGCAGCACCCACCTGGCCTCATTCAGGCACTGAGGCCTGTCTGGGGCCTTCTGGTAGAGGGGAGAAATCAACAAATTGAAGCGAGCTCAGCAGAAGGCCATTGAGATAGAGGGCTGGAGCGCTGCCCTCTGAGGGGAGGCTGCAGGCCAGGCCTGGTTTGGCCTGGAGCAGAGATGGCTTTGGGGCACCTGGCAGCACCCCAGCATTGGCTGGTGTGAAAGTGAGCAACAACGGACACAAGCTGAAACTAGAGAGGATCAGGCTGGAGTTAAGGACACGCTTTGCCCCCACAATGACAGCCAGGCAGTGGAACAGGATGCCAAGGATCTGTGTCATCTCCATCCTCGGAGGTTTTCATGACCCAAGAAAAAAAGCCCTTATAAGTCCCTGGACAAAGGTCCTTGCGCAGGAGCGTCTCAGTTTCTGCAGAGCCCTCTGGGCCGAAAGATAATGTAAATGCTAATGAAATGCCATCAGTTCAGTGTGTAATTTCTCTTTGCTTCTGAAACATACGTATGCAGGCCTTGGCATTTACACTCATGCGAAAACAGAGATTAACTTCAACTTTCTGCATAACAATAGTTACCATTAGACTGCTTTGTCCCTGTCCTAAGGAAGGAAAGTACACTAACTCCAGCAAAGGCAGAGAAGAGATCTTCCTCTGGTGCAAATCAGGGCAGTGTTGCAGAAGCCACCAGGCTGTGCTGTGTTACCCCTGCAGAACTCTGCCCCTCACCTGTTCCCCTGCCTATGCCTGCATGGCAGGGTGGTCAGGAAGGCCACCCAGGTGCAGCACATCAGCAGGCTGATGGCAACAGGTGATGGGTAAGGGAGCTTGCCACTGGCACACAAGGGCATGCTTGTGTTTCCACTGCTCTTTCTTTGGCCCCTGGGGGAGAGGAGAGGACATGCAGGTTGCACAATCTCCCTGCTGCCACCAAGGAGACTAGACAGGCTTCTCACATCCGCAGGCAGGGGATGAGAGAGGAGGGGGCTGCTTCCTCTTTCTCTGGCAGAGCTGACGGGGCTGCTTCCTCTTTCTCTGGCAGAGCTGACAAGGCTCTCTTTTCCTTTGGAGAGGCGTGCTGGGTGGGCAGGAGCGTGCAGGCATGGCTCTATCAGTGGCCGTGCTGCAGGATGCTAAACAGCACACTACGAGGCTGTCTTCAACCTGACAATGGGGACATTTGTGCAGCTGCACAGCTTCCCTTTGCTGGGGTACTTTCTACTTGCAGAAACACTCTATTTAAAGATGAATGACTTTTGCCTGGGGTTTGCTAACTCCAAACATCCATCCCGCTTTGTGCTGAAACAGCTACGAGTAACTGGCTGCAATTATGCCTCCTGTTGCCACAGGGGTGATATAATGCCCAATGTATCTGTTACACAAGTAATAGCAATAATGCCAGCAGCAGGTTAGGTGTTGAATGGGCTTTGGTCTCCCCTGTGGGCCTAAAAGATGCTTGTGCTTACTTTAGACCTTATCGGCATGACTTTTGTTTTTTCTCTTTTCCCAAAACAAAGTGAGGACACAGACAATGCAGATGGCTGAGCATTTCATTTGTGTTTTTTAGTCTGTGTAGAAAGGGGCAACATCCTGGCTGGCACCAACAGCTATGCTCAGATGAAGAGCTGGAGCCTGCCCTCCATCAGCACAGATGGGGTGGTGGACAGGCTTTTGGGTCTTCAGGCCAACCTCCTCCCAGCAGAAAGAAGCTCTCAGCTGTAACACATCACCAGTGCCACGCAGCAGAACAATGTGGAGTGTGATTTCTCAGGGACTCTCTGTTGCTCTGCCCAGCTTGGTGGGTGCAGTTTCTCCCTCCTACCCTTCCAAAAATCCCTGTTAAAACTCCAGATATTGACCAACAGGCACTGCAGGGTAACGAGAGATATTTTTCCTTACTCCCAGCATAGACTCAAACCAGGCAGGATGCATTGCTACAGAGGGACCTGTGAACACATGCACTGGCTGCTCATGCTGTTCAGGAACTGGGTGCACACACTCAACAGAGAAGAATTTCCGTACACCTTTTGGCTTTCCACCTGTGCTCAACCTCTTAGCTACAAGGCACATTGCTTGCATGAGTCATTCCACTTAAGTCAGTGGAACTACTCATCAAAGTGCTACTCAGCAGGAGAAAGGGTTCTCCAGGCAGGTCACAAATACCAAATGCTTAAATTTGGGCATGCCCGCTCCAGTCATAATTTAAACACCTTCACATGATCCCTTTAACAGACACTAGTTTCTGGAAAATCAAAGGAATGCAGGATTGACTGGGTGTTTTAAGGAAAGAGTGTAGACTAAGTAAACAAGGAGTATCTAATCATTGCAAAGAAGGAAGAAATAAGAATAAGAAGCAGAAAAATCCCAAAAGTGCAATATATATATATTTTTCTGTTGGCCCATCACTACCAATTTGTTTACACAACAGACTGCTTTAAAAAGTGAAGAAAATTATGTCTATATAGCAGACACCATGACCTGGGTGTCTCACCTGCCGTACATATGAAATTGTTACTAAGCTGGAAATCTACTACTATTTTTATTACACTGGAGGACAGGAAACTGGGAAGAGGACGTGTTTTAGTTCCCTGATTTGAACAACAAAGCTCTCAGACAGAGGCTGAATGTCACCAATGATATTGTCTTGAATCATCTAGATTATGTATCTCATGAAATGATATGTGAAGACACTTATGAAGTATTATGCTAATGTTTACTGTCTTCTTCATCTTTGCAGTGTATTATATGTCCATTTTTGCTGGTGAGATGCTATTTTATTCCCATTTCACAGTCCTGCTATCTATCTTTCTAGGGGATAGCGAGAGCAATATACGGTTACTGTTCAAGCGTCACAGAAATATGCAAATCATACAGAGGTGTTTCAAGTTTCAGCAGGGTTGACTCTGCCCCAGCTGCCAAAGAAGAAGGAGGTGATTAAGTCTGGCTCGGTCAGATGGGATGCTGTTCATCCAAGCCTGGCACTGATTCCATACGTAATAAATATCCCGAGTCATTTCTTGGAAGCACCAGCATTTCCTGGTGGAACTCCTTTAACTCCAAACAAATGCACACCCTTCCTGTACAGCACACTGTGGGCCACATGCTGGGGCCAGTCGGTGGCTTTCAGTGATGTCTTAGCAGGCATGGGAGTTACCTGAGTCATGTCACTTTACAGGAGGCTCTTGGGCTACGGAATGTTTTGTACTGTGTTGTGAAGAGCAAAGAGCATCTCCCCTGCATTGGGACCAATGTCTTCCATCCAAGCTTTGCAGCAAGTGTGCAAATCCACTGATTTAGCTCAGGGGTACTCTCCTGGCTGGACCAGCTGGACAAGGAAATTGAAAAGTAGAAACCTGTTACAAACAGGTTGTGGGCCCAAATGTCAGGTGAGGAAGGATTCTGGTTCATCATCTCCAGAACCCAAGTCTTCCCTTGAGCTCGTGGAGGAGTAATTTTGCACAAACATCTGGGCCAGCTGAGGGGATTTAACAAAGATCTCACTAATATATTAGCTGCCCTCAGAAGACTTGCTCTCAACAACATGGGATCCTGCTGCTATCAGCCAGCTCTGCTGAGGAATCCTCCACAGTGCTTGCTTGGTAGCAGTACATAAAGCTACCTGAATAGAAAGGATCAGGCTAAGAGCATCATGGAGAATATGCACTTGATGTGTAGCTAAGAAGAATACATACATATATAT
>VXAA01005755.1:468954-487196 GCA_013399115.1 Anseranas semipalmata
GTATTTTAACGACAAATAAGAGGCACTGTGGCCGTTTCTCATCTACACAAGCTCTTCCTGTAAGTAGAAGTAGCAAGTAGACCGACTTGACCACATTTCTGGGCTCTAATCTTCTCTCTTGGCAGATATTAAGATGATCAGGCTTAAGTCTAGCATAAGTGTATACCTTCCTTCCCGTTATCACCTTCTTTTATAAATCACTGAGAAGCCTTCCTTCTGATGGACTTTGATGGTCTTTTGACATAGGAGGGATCACCCAGACACCAAGGATTTAAAAACTGCAGTACTTTAGGAAAAAACTAATCAGAGAAATTCACCCATTCTGCACCATAACACACAAAACTCTCCCCCTGCCCTGCAACCCTGCCCTGCCCCAAAGCCTTTGAGCCTTGAGGAAAAACATCACATCACTGGTTGAAATGTAACTGACTAAAATCCACACTAAAACTTAGATTAATAATTTGAGGCAAGAAGTAGAATGGGAATTTAAAGCAAGGTAGTGCCACATCCAACTTTCTAAGCTCTGGCCACACTGTAGACTCCACAATCTATTCAATCCGTTTCCTTTTACATAGCCTTCCATACTTTCCATTAAGTGGTCTCCAACTCACTACTGCTTAACCTTTGATTTTAAGAATTCACATTTTTGTTTACTTCAGGAGATGGAAGACTTGCCTAATGCTGTAAATGACATCCACCAAGCTAAGCCAATTTTTGATAGTCAAAGCCAAAGTAGTGTAGTCTCTTACAAGTGAGGTTTAATTTCCTCCCACCAGGATATAAGGATCAGATGCCTGAAAAGACCCAAAGTCTCTTGCACCACGATGAAGTCGTGACATTCTTTGCACGGAAAGCATCAGCAAATGCTTCAAATGTAGATGCCTAAAGGCAGATTAGATGCTTGATAAGTGTGATTTAGGACTATGCCATGAAGGACACACTCTAGGAATCTGAATTTGGTCTGTACAGACAAATTTTATCCATGCAGATACTTCTTAGTTTTTGACTTTATAATCTTAAAGTTTCTTCAACTCAATTTTTAAAAGCAAGCTGATAAAATACAGTAAGAGCTAGTTCACATCATAACCAGAAACTGTTGATCATGCCAGGAAATACTTCTGAGCTCCAGATGGGCAAATGGTTGGGACTGTGTTGTAACTGTGATGATTTAAGGATAGAAGTAGGTCAAGGCTTGAAGGGAGAGTTAATGTCTGTCACTAGAACAACCAATACATTGGAAATAACTGATAAGCTGAAGAAGCAATTGTGTGCTAATAGTTTGACTGTGTTTTCTCATATATCAGCTACTCTAATTAAAGGCTTGATGTCTCCATACAAACAGTACATCAATAAAATAGACTGACAAAATGATATCTAGATTGATTTTGAAATTTGTCTTGGACTGCCATGCCAAACCCTGGGGCACAGTATTAAGGCTCTTTGTATCATGACTGCACACCCTAGGTGTAAGTCACTAGCTCATAAAGGTCACAGACATGCCTTTAAACCAGACCCGTGGTGTTATCTGAATAAAACCTATTGGAAGAGCAAACAGCCATGCCAGTTACATTTTTTCCTGATCAGAATGATTGCTGCATTTATTCATACAGCAAATGGCTAAGATAGGGCTTGAAGAACAGGCACAGCTTTATCAGTAATTGAAAACATGAAACTCAGAAGCCTGTGTTGGTCATGGTGGCATCTGAATTTGGCAGCTTCTCAGAGGCAGTGTCAGGTATTTAGTTCCCTTTGAAACTCAGAAAGCCCTGCCTGGGCAATAGAATAAGGTCTCCCACACCAAGCATGCAATGGAACCACACAACTGAATGATGACTTTTAGATGGGCTTCTCCCTTTCCTGTGGACAGAACCTCAGAGTTTAATGCATCCACAGAGCTTTCAATGCCACAGGCATGTCCTCTGCACTGCCCCCACCAGGTGCTGAGTGAAAATGCAAGAAAAAGGGATGTACACCACATAAATACTTGACTTCTCTGCTGCAATGAGTGGAACTGTTGGGGGAAACAGAGAATGAGTGTGTATTCACTGAGCTCTTCTGTCAGTGTATATCTAGAAAGCTCTGATGATTTCCTGCATATTTCAATCACACCAAACTTGAAAATATTGTTCAACCTATTGTCCAAAAGCTACTGCTTGCAGACTTTCCCTGTAAACCACTGTCTTTCCTTAAATGTCTGGATGAACTGATTACTTGTCTAGCACAAAAATATCATCATGTGTGGTCGACATGGATTCATTAAGGAGAAGTCATGCTTGACCAACTCGAAAAACTTCTACAGTGAAATGACTGGCCTGATAAAAGAGGGTACAGCAGTCAATATTGTCTACCTAGACTTCAGTAAGGCATTTGTCACTTTCCCCATAAGATTTTGTGGTAGGACAGACAGTGAGGTGGGTTAAAGAATGGCTGAACAGCCAGGCCCAGAGGGTGGTGATCAGTGGTGCAAACCCTAGCTGGAGACCAGTAATTAGCAATGTACTCCAGGGGTCAATACTGAGTCCAGACCTGTTCAACATCTGCATTAATGATCTAGATGATGGGGCAGAGTGTAACCCCAGCAAGTTTCATGATAATACAAAACTGGGAGGAGTGGCTGATACAGCAGAGGGTCTTGCTGCCATCCAGAGGGACCTCAGCAGAAATGGGTTGACAGGAACCTCATAAAGCTGAACACAGGAAATTGAAAGTCCTGCACCTGGGGAGAAACAACCCCATGCACCAGTACATGCTGGGGTGCACCCAGCTAGAAAGCACCTTTGCAGAAAGGACCTGGGGATCCTGCTGGACATCAAGTAGAACATGAGCCACCAATGTGTTCTTGATATAAAACTGGCCAACAGTATCCTAGGCTGCATTAGGAGGAGTGTTGCCAGCAGGTCTAGGGAGATGATCCCTCCGCTCTCCTCAGTAATGCTGAAGCCACACCTGGAGTACTGCACACAGATCTGGGTTCCCCAGTACAAGAGAGACATGGACATACTGGAGAGAGTCAAGTGAAGGCTCACGAAGCTGATGAAATGACTGGAACATCTCTCCTCTGACGAAAGGCTGAGGGAGCTGAGACTGTTCAGCCTGGAGAAGAGCAGGCTTGGGGGGATCTCATCCATGTACGGAAATATCTGAAGGGAGGGTGCAAAGAAGACAGCATCAGGCTCTCTTCATTGGTGCCAAAGTGACAGAATAAGAGGTAGTGGGCACAAACTGAAACACAGAAGGTTCCTCCTGAACATCAAGAAACACTTTTTTAGTGTGAGGGTGACAGAGCACTGAACAGGTTGCCCAGAGAGGTTGTGGAGTTTCCATCCTTGGACGTGGTCCTGAGCTCTAGGTGACCCTGCTTGAGAAGGGGGTTTGGACCAGATGACCTCCAGCAGTTCCTTCCAACCTCAACCATTCTGTGATTCTCTGATTCTGTGACTGTGTGGGTCTGTGATTCTGTGAACTGTGCCTCTCAATTTACTGAAAAATCTGAAATTGTCCAATAAGAGCATATTATGGGTAAAACTGTTGTAAATAATTTCTGGGGATAAGAAAAATTTACAAGCTCCCAAGGATAATTAGTGTTCAGTGATAGCAAAGCTAAGTATTTTCATAAACACTTAAAACATGTAGTTATTCAAAATATTTAATGAACACAAAATGAAAAGATTTCATTTTTTACTGACTCATTTAGACTTTTGTAAATAGTATCAGGTCAAACCAATAAAAGTCAAAACAACATTTTATTTTGTTAAACATTTAAGAAATTTCACTTTTTGTTTCAGTTCAGGATTAAATGAGTCCTGCTTTCATCATAGCACAGGTAATTCCTTTTTTGATTTGAATCAAAGGGTGAATTGTTTTTGTTTAATGATAAGGAAATACTATTTTCCTAAGTTTTGCTAAAAAGTACTGCATGAAATTGTAGTATCACCTAATTAAAAAATCCCTACTACTTTAGTTATGGGTTGAGTTTGAAAATATAAAATGCATAAATACTTGCAGTTGCATAAGTTACCTGTCATTTATGAGTGGTGGACAAATTTGCTAGTGCCTGCAAGAGTGAGAAGCAAAAGCTTCACCAATAGTCTACAGGTCTTTAAAAACCTCTGTGATTATCCAGCTAACTGAGTAATGAAGAGTGTAAAGTTAGACCAAGAAGACTTGTTGCTAATCTGTACTGAGAAATGTGTCAGTAAGGTGCATGGCGAGACCAAAGGGGCCAGTGGCGTGTTGAGGAACTGGGAGTAGAGAGGTGTGCTGGCAGCAAGAAAAGAGGCTTTGGAGGAAGAGGGGAACTGAAGCTGGGAGGGATGAATGTTACTGAAGGGAGTCTGGATGACGGGAGGGGAAACGAGACAGATGAAAGTGGCTTGAAGACAATCTCATAGGAAAGTTTTTGTATTTAGGCCTTAGTGCCTTGCTGGAACGTAGGTAAAAACCATGTTGTTGAGCCAAGTGGATATATTAAGGATCAATAAAATAAAACAAAATAAAATCCCCAAACCAAAACCAACCAAGTGCGTGAAAAGCAGTGGATATATAAACAAGTCTTGGCTGACTTAGAGGTGATGTTGAAAAAAAAAAAAAAAGAAAGTAAAAGCGTCAGTTTCTTCTAGCTAGGTTTATATTACTATGAAACACCTGGTAACTCTTCTGAGACCATATCCTCATATTAGTTCCACCAGAACGAACCACTTCAGAGAGAGGTAAGGAGCTCTTTTAACACTGATGTCCTTGCTGAGCTGCCAGTGTTTGGAAGTGATAACCAGATAGTCCAGAAAACCACACAACTTTTCCTCCTCCCTGAGAGGATTTCTTTTCAAGATGGAAATTGTTGCTGAATGGGGACTGACAGCTTAACAAATGAAACCTAGGAACAACAGATTTGAGAAGCTCCTTGACTGTTGCATATGCCCAGGGGACAGCTTTTCCATGTTGCTGTGTAAACCTCCTCTTCCTTTTATGAAAAGTGTTACCAAAGACATCACCAAGATTAAGCAAGCCGTGCACATGGGCCAGGTCATCCTAAAGCTCACTTTATTTATGTTACCCTTTTTCTCTGCCCATGCAATTGTTGAAACATCTGCTGTGACTTCTCTTCCAGGCTGTAAGTTCAGGGTCTGGCCTGAAGAACATTTTTCTTCACAAGCTGTAACATTAGGATGAGTAGTACATCTTAAATTCAATGAAGCTGGGGAATGTGTTTCTGCAATATTCTTATGTACAGTTTTCTAAAGCTCAGAGCACAACAGCACAGGTGTTGATAGGCTTTGAGAACTGTCATAACAGATATATAAAAGTAAAATAACCATGTTAAGGAAGTTGCACTGGAAAAGTTAAGACATTTGAAAGTAGACAGCTAGCCTAGCTGATCTGGCATTATAGTGGAAGTCTGCTATACTTATTATTATTCTTTCATGTATTTAATTTTATCTGTATGTATTCATGTATTTAATTTTAACTACCAAGCACAGTGAAAGGGAGCAGCTGGAGGAGTGACAAAATCACATATGCACCCCACTGATGTTCCCTAGTGTGAAACTTACTTTCGCTCCTCCCGGATTTCCTTTCACCTAAGGCAGAGATTAAGTTGACTGCAAGCAGCTGTGCTGGAGGTTATGAAAACATGTAGCCCTACTGCCTGCTTTCTCTTCCATGCACCTCGCCCTGCTAAGTCTGTCTCTTAAAAAGACAACAACTTTGCTACAGAAACATTTAGAGGGAACTTGCAGTTGACTTCACTCATGCTCAAGCAGGTGGGAGAGGAAGCCACAGATGTCATTGTGCTGACACTGCCCAGAGCTCCAGGAAACTCTCCTAGCGCTGAACATCAGCATGTTCAGACAAGCAGTGCAATGGAGATACTGCACTCCAGTGAGGATCTTTCCGTATTAGCAGATGCAAGGGAGGTAGTTTCAGCATGTGGGCGTCAAACGAAACCTAAAGTATACGGTGGATTTAGTGACTTTCAATTTGTTAGCTTTACAGACCTGAGTTTGCAAACAGTTTGGATAATTCTGTGACCCAAAAGAAAAGCCAGCTGTTTCCAGGCTTCACTTTCAATCATTTCCTCCTACTCTCTCTCTTATAATGAAAAGGAGAAAAAAAGTAAATGCAAAAACAAAACAAAACAAAACAAAACAAAACAAAATAACATAACATAAAATAAAATAAAATAAAATAAAAAACAAAACAAAATAAAATAAAATAAAATAAAATAAAATAAAATAAAATAAAATAAAATAAAATAATATAAATCCTCCTTCCTGTCATCAGAGACTCTAACTGTCACTCTGTTTTGCTTGAGAAGGACACTGTCCTTGTTCCCCAAGGATCAGCAGGCAAATGGCTGCAGACTAGTATGGAGAGATGCTTTCAGTGGTATGGATATGTATTGTGGTGTCCCAAAGATTTTAGAGGACTGCACCTTCCCAGCCCTTAGCCAGAGCCTGCTCACCAACCCCACCGGGAATATTGGGTAAGTTCCCACTGATCTGCCTTACTGGGAGAATTGTTTTCAGCTGTGATTGGGAATAATATTTACAAGTGGTATGAACAAAAACCTCTGCAAGTAGTATTGTTTTTTGTTTGTTTGTTTGAATGTTTGTTTTTGTTTTGTTTGTTTGTTTGTTTGTTTGTTTCCTACTCTGCATCTCAAAGCTCCTTAAAAGTTGTCCTCCCTGTGTCTCTGAGTGAGGTGAAGGCCTTTTCCACCTTGCCATGCTTTTTGAGATGAAGACTAGGCCAAATAATTGAGGAGTGCTGCATGCAAATAGTGCCACTGGGGTCTTGTGGGCCTGATACCACCACAAGTGAAAGCAAAGTGAAAGCAAAGCAAAGTTCTAGCAGACTGAATGTTGCAAGTGTGTAAAAGGGGACCTTCAGTTTGAACACACCTTTCCTTTTGTAGGTCTCCCTAGGAAAACTGCACATTGGTGATTAGATCTCACTCTTTCTTTTCACCATTGCAGTGCAATGGAAGCTTCTCACATCATTAATCTCATCAAAGAAACCAGGGCACTAAGTATGTGCTTGAGCCATTCAATGGGCAGACCTGCTGCACAGGACAGAAATAAGGTTTGTTTTAGGACTCAGACCATGCTATCTGGACTTCTGCTGAGCTTATTTCTGGATGCTAAGTTGTCTTCAGCCAATAAGAAATGCAGCACAGTATACTTTATAATCCTTTGACTATATTGCTACTGTATGGACAGTAATAAACTCTCAAGGCAGCCACTTATTCCTCTAAGAGACCCTTTTATGTCACTCTGGCAGCATATTATAGCTGTAAATTGGCTGCAAATTATATTTACACCCACTTAGCACTCCTGCAACAACATGAAGAGAACTTACATAAATGAGAACCTGTATGTTCTGCATACAGACAGAATGTAATATTCATTATAAATGTCTGCTCCGGCTTAATGTTAACCATACAGAAAGCATGTTTGCTTCTGGATACATATTTTAAAAGTGCTCAAGGGACCCAGGGGCATCAGCCACATCTTCTAAAGCTGTTGTGGCATAACGGATATGATTACACTGTCATTAAAAGGTGGTGTATCATCCCACCATACTGCAGATTGTCTTAGGTATGCCTAACCCTCCTGTAGTCACCAAAAACCATGCTACCAATGTTCTCAGCCACTGACTGTGTTCAGGCACAGAGGATCACCTGAGATTCAAAGACCTCCCATTGAGACTCCATTTCTAATCTGTTATCTGTGTGGACAGCCAGTCTTGGTATCGGCTCCCAGAAAACCAACTGGGATGTACCCAGAGAAACTTGCGAGTACAAAGTCACTTCTGAACATGGTGCTCCAAGCACATGAGAATACTTTCCACCCTTCTTGGAAATGCTGGTAACTGATTTCCCAAGGTCCACCGAAGATGGACGATGTTGCCGTCCTCTCAAACGTTATCTGAGCAAGATGCTGCAAGAACACAAAAGGCTGTGGATGAATCTGCCTGGATGCCAGAATGAGAGCTCAACTCAATTCACAGTCATCTATCCTCCAGCCTTTATTCAGTTTCCCACTTTATGAACTCTTCATCTCTGTTAGCTTTGATCTACATGCATTGACTGCAAAAGGTCCATTTTTCCTGCCTTAAAGGTGAAATCACCTAAATAAAAGGCTACATCAGATCTCAGTGTTTCCACAACAACAGAAGAGACACTTGTATGCTTCACTTCACCAGGAAAGAAGGGGAAAATCATCAATCAGACTGGATACTGGAGTGGTCAATTGACTGCTAAGTCAGCTGTCCAATCCATTATCCACTTGAAGTAGTCAACCACTTTTGTAGAAGGAGGACCATATGCATTTCCTTCTGACATCAAGCTGGTAGCTACTTATAAAAGCTTCAAGAGACTCCAGGGAAACCAATGCAGCCTTTTCAAACGCGCCTTGAAAGCACAGCAAATCTGTGGAGAATTGATTTTAAGTTTTTGTTCAAAAAGAGAAGGGAGGAAGTGCACTACAGATTTGACAACTTTTTTTTTTTTTTTTTTTAAAGAAAATATATCCAAGTCCATTTTGTCTTGTAACTTAGAAATACTCAAGAGTCCTCAGTTTTTCTTCAGATTCTTTCAACAGTCTCATGCAAGGTGGGTGTGAATTCCCTGCACAACTGGAACTGTTTCAGTCACTGTGCAACTGGTTTTCTTTGTGGATCTATAAATTTAAGCCTATTTCTAAATCGACCTGGAATCTCCTTTGCACTAGGGTGCTGTAGCACTGATCTTGAAATGATAGAAAGACTTGAAGGCCATTTCACACCACCTTTGTTGTGGTATGATGGGGCTACAAGAGCTTTGAATCATGAGCTCTAGTGGTTTCATCTGAAGTAGGTTGAGGTTTACCTGTCTTTCCACCTACTCCTGATTATTACTCTGAAGTAATACACTTGGCTGCAGTGTAGACGTGCTTGCTTCTCTCACCCTGCCATGGGACTAGCATCTTCTGGAAGAGAAGGAGGGTGGGCAGCTGGGAGCAGTAACAATTTGAGCCGCTGCAGACAAAGATGTCAGAGCCCATGAGTCAAGAGTGCTTAGTGTAAGTCAGAATCAGGTCTATTCATCATTCAGCTCCGTTTTGTGCTTTATTTTTTATGCCATGCTATTCCAGGGCTCAGAGCCCTACAGAGCATGAAAGAAAAGGGTGAAAGAAAAGCCAAACAGTTCTTCACAGAGATGTTAAGCAGGTAAATTTGCAAATATTAGAAAAGCTGGAATGTGGTATGGATCCAGTTGTATTCCACTACATTGTAGCGTAGTACCTGCTCTAAGCTACAACTTTTACATTGCAGGACCATTGTAACAGCAAATACTAGCAGGAAGGCAGGGAAAAAAAAAATCAATATAATGTTTTCAAGTAATTAAATCAGTCTTCAAGGTTAGGAGTTGCTTTCTTAACTAAAAGGACACCAAAGAGAATTTGGGCTGAAATCAGAGGAGACCACTGATGAGTCACACTGTCTAAGACAGTTGTGTACTGAAGCCGAACAGATAATGATATATCAGGCTTTTAGCTTCCTATAGAGCAGGAACAATGGGTTCACAACTCAAGGACCCAGCAGCCCCCCTCACAGTGTGTGGGATACCAGTGGGCCAGGCATCTTGGGCGTCTTGCCCTGTGAATGTGTTGTGGGGCAGAGTGTGAGGGACTCTGTGTGCAAGTGCAGGAGAAGGCTGGCAGGGATGGCTAGCTCAGTGGTGTATGGGTCTGACCCCTGACTGGGTATAAAATTGTCACTTAGTCCATGCACAAACTGGCTGCCTTTGCCATCAAGGCTGGAATACATGGGAACTGGTGTAACAGAGCTGACCATGGAAAGCCAGCTGTTGGGGAAACAATAGTTTCTTTTAAAGTATGAATGTAGAAAACAGTTGTCCTGTTTGATTCTTGTTGACAACAGAGAGACAATTTTCTGTGACTTTTTGATCTAGAAGAGAAGATCCCTGTGCAGTCCCAAGCCCACAGAGATGGTTATATAGGGACAACTGCAAAAAAGATAAAAGATAAAACTGCAACTGAGATAAAAGATAAATGCTTGTTTGAAGCTACAATTTAGCAAATTTTAGGGAGTGGTGAAGCTACAATTTAGAAAATTTCAGGAGGTAGGTGATCTCTGGTAGCCAGACTTTTTTCTGGATTTTATTTATTTATTTATTTATGGCTATATTTTGCTTTCATATTACATTACTGGAAATTTCAGAATGAATTGTTCTGGTCGACTTTCAGTGAAACAGGTATTTAGCCTGGTGTCAATGAAAACTCTGTATTTATTGCATATTGACAGTCTTGAAGATCCCATCCCTGAACTCTGAGAATTGCAGCAAAATAGGGACACTTGTACTTTTACTTTAGATTTAACTAAGCCTTAGAAGGAACCAAGAAATCAAATACAAATCTTGGAGGTATGTGCGGATGAAAATAAAAATCAACACCACTTCAGTCCATGTACTGGCCTTAAAATCACTGGTACGTATTTGTGCAGGCTGTTTGAGAGTGGGTCCTGACACATGCTAACTCTGTTCTACTAGCCCTTCTGCAGACACATTCTTATACTGTCTATAGGTTCCCACACTCTACAAAGTGAACTTGTTGGCCAATTAGTCTGTGAATTCCAACCATGTTCTGCCAGTGTCTTGTAGACCCCATCTGTCAAACCTCATAGGCAAAATCTTCTCCTCATGTTATGAGCAGCAGTTAATAGTATGAGGGAGGGAGCCTGCCTATGTTTGTAATAGGGAAATCTCCTCTACAAAGCTTCCAGGGGATTTGGCTGCTCTGTGTGAAGAAAAGCATACTGTAGTCCCCAAACTTGAAAAGGATCCACTTTGGTTTCTGAATGTTTAAAAAGAAAGACACAAAATCAGAATAAAACAAGCTGAAATAATTGAAGGCTTTCCCTTGTCTTGAGAAAGTTTTAATTTTGTTTACCCTTTCTTAGCTGTCATTACAATAAATTACTTTATTTTTTATTTCTTCTTCAGCATGTTTAGGGCTCCAATTCCTTTTTATATGTATTTCTAATCTGGAGCTTAAAGCCCAGGTGCTGGCGAGCCATTACAACAAATGTGGTGGTGCTGGTGCCATGCCTTACAGCTATAGACAGATTCTGACGCTGCACCAGGCTAAGCCAGATGATGATGTTATCATGCCCAAGATGCTCATTACCACCCCAGGGAAAATCAGGCAGGTTGGTTTATGCACTTAAACTGCATGGCTAGGGTTAGTGTTGTGCCAGCTGTTTCTGCCTACAGTGAATTGGAGAACTACTCTGCCAGCAGAATTGCACAGGTGGCAGCATGATGCTGATGCTGACACCTACACCTTCATAGCTGGCTCAGAAGAGGGTGCCTTACCTGAGCAAATGGTTAAGAGTGTTTCTGATCCAGAGTGTAAGATCCAGATCCACAAAGACATTTAAGCACTTCCTGCCAATGACAAATATCTTTGAGAATCTAAGCCTAAAGTCTCTTGCAGAATAGGGAGGTATTTAATTCCATTCTCAGGTCAGAATAAATAGTTTTTGTACATGCTCACAGCCCATATGGATAGGCAAAAGCACTTGAAACTGAGATACAGATTTCTCCAAGAATAACTCTCAGGGTGTTGCCCTCTGCCAAAACTCTATTTCCTGATCTTCATGATGCACAGATAACAGTTCCCAGATCTTTACACTCCATAGATATTTCATGTGACTAAAACCCTAGCACATAGGCCCATCCTCATGCTCTGAAAGATGGGACTGAATTACCTTCCTTTTGTTCTATTCACGTCTGAGATATGTCCTGTGTTTCCCTATCATTCCCTTTAGGGTGCACAGATGTTTCAGAGAAACAATGCAGAAACAGGGCGAAGGAAGGGATTAATTTTGACAAGATTTATCCTACCAAGACAGCTTACTGACTCATTTCAATTTACTTCTTAAGGTCTTACCCTAATAACGGACCAGTAAGTCAGGGGATGTAGGCCAACCAAGCTGTGCTGGGTGACTCCTGTACAGCAGAATGTGATCAATGCCACATACCTTCAATATAGCCATTCTGTACTATTTATCACTCCTATATTGATTCTTCCAGTCATAAATCTTTGTCTCTCTTTTTTAAATCTCCTTTTCAGGTTACCATAATTTTTCTGAAACAGTGGAACTTTCTAACAGTTGGGTGTGTGGACCCACACAGGATATAAAAATGATCCACTACAACCTAACTTTAGGAGACAGATACTTAAATTAATAAACATTTTTACACTCTGATCACATAACACACTTCTCTTTACCTTGATGTCCTCTGTCCATTCTAGACTTTTGCCTGATCAGCCTATTGAATAAACTCTCCCCTTGGGCATGGGCTTAATGTAACTCCCATTTTACCTAAATGAACCCTGAGTGCTTTTTCATCTTTCTTATGACCCAGCTTTTTAAATACTGATCCTTATCTATTTGCCCAAATCCTTCCAAACCCTTCCTGTTTGTTAGTTCATTTATGTGTAGTTTACTTCTTCTTCTGTAAAAGCAGCTAAACAAGGATATCACTAGGTCTAGAACAGAGATTTTGTCTCCAGACTCAATTCAGTCCTTTGTTGTTGGTTGCCAGCATTTAATACAAACTTGTAAAAATGTTCAGTTACAATTCTGGATGATTAAAAAACAATGCCTTAGTAAAACCCAAGTATATTCCATTTACCAGATTCCTTCCCATTGTCAGTTTATATCTCTGCTTTATTTAGCAGAACAGCCAAAGATTTCTGGTGAAGACTAATTGTTTATTACAAATGAGTGAATAAGTTACAATGAGTAACTTATTCCAGGAGTTCTAACCACTATGAACAGAACATCTGCTGGCACAACATAATTTCCACAACTGCACATTATATTTTAATGTATTTGATTATTCATGGATGGTTGACCCATGAGTAATTTTATATTTCCGATGAACTTTGTAAATGTGATTAACCTGAACAGAAACTGAGGTGAGAGACTGCACTGAGAATATAAGCTGTTATTAATGGATTCAGCAAAGCACTTACACACACATGTGCTAAACTCTGAGCGCATGCATTAGTTCCTTTGAAACCAATATGAGTTAGGAAGTGTTTAATGCCTTTCTGAATGGGGATCCAGGTGTCCAAGTATGAACTCATATTTTGAAATGCAGTCTGCTAGGTTTAGTGTTTGTCCATGATGCATGCTAAACACTAAGAAATTGAAGACAATATTATGAGGCTTCTCACATGCAACGCAAATTTGGAGAAAAGCTGTGCTGAGTCATCCTGCATTATTGAGGCAAGACTGCAGAGTGATTACATTATATAAATCCACCAGAAGCTCAAACTGACCAAGCTCATACATTCTCCATAGGCTTATACCTTATTGTCAGACTCTGTTCCAAAATATTTTACATGATCATTCCTTTAGAAGAAGTTCCAGATGTCCTGTTTTCTTACTGTGACCCATAATCTGAAACACACTCAGAACCCTCTTTCCCACTCTTGGCACAGGCTCAGCTGCAGCTTCAATTAAATGCTGCTGATGCAGCTTTTTATAGGCTTTATTGGCAATACAATAGAGAGAGCTCACAGGTAAAATCTCCTCATGAAGAGTGTGAGACCACTGCAATGGCTCATTCCCAAACCAAAAAGCCTGATTGTCTATTCTTCTGCTAACCTACCACTGTACTATGATAAAGACCGTTGTTGCAAGATGGATATCAGCAAGGAAATCCAACAAGTAATTTCCCTCAGAGAATGTTTACTACGGGTATCAGGGTGGTAGTGTAGATATACATATGTGTGTGTACAGATATATAAATATATGTCTGTGTGTGTGTATATGTGTATATGCACAGATATATTTACATACATATAAGTACACATGTAAATTGATATGTATCAGTGTAAGAAATATGTATGTATGGACCAGAATATGTTTTTCATCAATACCGCTGAATGCATAAACGCCTGGCCAAATAGAATTTTTTCCCATTCTGATCTTTGAGAGAAGGCAAGGGAAATAATATCAGGATTAATGATTCCAGACCATTTCCGCAGAGGAAAATCAAAAACAAATTTCTTAGCAGTTTCAGATCTGGAGTTAGCAAATAATAAACTATTTCTCCCTCCAGGAAGGAGCAAAGGCCATTAGATGCATGCAGCTATCCTGTATACCAGAGATAATTAACTTGGCCTTTTGCTGTATAAAGAGGCGTATTGTAATCCTGTTAACTAAGCCTGTCAGTTTGTAATGAATTGTCTTTTCCTTGCAAACGTATTGCTATGGGCCTGGCTATGATCTTGGTGGTGTCTGTGGGCTGGCATGAGCCATCTGTATTCTAGGTAGATGTTAGCTATATATTTATAACCAATCACACTCACAATTCTTCCTCAACTCATTAGCTAAACTAAGCACTGCAAACGAAATACCCCCATGTATTTAGAGTAGCTTGAAAATGCTCTGTGTTATAGACCTTCGGCTGGGCACAGAGACTTAAAAGGTAAAATCTGACTACTTGAGCAAAACACCAGCCCAGGTGTTATGGTTTTGAAAGGTTACTTCAACATTAAAGTCACTTGGAAAGGCTAGAAAAACACAAAAGAATATTCCCTCCATGGCATTAACCCATATTTTCCATTCAAGATACTACTCATGTAGCAAGCCCTGAGTTATCCAGAAGATCCTTATTTGGCAGGCCCTCTAAATCTGAGAGGAAATCCTCCAGGAACTTGACAGAGGTTGTATCTATATCATATCCTTTACACTGAAAACATCTTTCCCCTCCAGCTCACCAACTACTTTTGCCTCTTTCCACTTTCCACAGGAGCAGCTCCATGATATGGAACAGGTTTTCACATATATAGCTTCAGTTACAGAGCATTAGAAATACTGAGGACATTCAGTGGTTTGGGTGCTGGTTAAATTCTGAGAGAGCAGAGCTCCCTAAGATAAGTATGAGGCACTTCTCTTCCTCAGAGGAACAAAGGAAGCATAATGCCAGTGAAGACTGCAAAGCACAGTCTCTTCAGTAATGAGACCAAGAAAGGTCTTAGGTGAATAAGGTCACAAATATAGTGAAAGCACAACACCACACTGGTTGGTAAGGCTTGACTTCAGGGCAGCATGAAAGAGGCTACACTAACCTGCAAAGGAAGTCTGCGCAAAATGACATGCTCACTTTTGAGTGGCACATGCAGAAAAAGACAGCATAGTTTGTAGTAAGTAGATCCAAATGCATATGGAAGATATGTGTAAAGGGCAAAGCCAAAGGCACGGGATAAGGATGCTTGTCTTTTCTTTCCTACATTGCCTTTCCTATTTAAATTAAAGCTTCCTCAAGGAGGTATGCCATTGTCGTCAGCTCAGTACTGTCCAGCGTCCACCATGTTCAGGCAGACTTCTTGGCACTACCCTAAACAAAACCCAGTCAACTAGGGATATTAACAAGGGAAATAATTGGGTGGTCCAAAGGTACCATCTCCCTGGGTAGCACTGGGTTATGGTGAACTGCTGCTGCATGGAGTTTGGCCAGAGCTGCAGTGAGCCCTTTCACCAAGGTGAGGGACTTTCTCTGTCTAACATCCTTCCCCACGTGTACTGGCAGAGATAGCTCGGTTTCTTACTTGCCAATGTCACATGTTTACAAATCCTGAGTCAAGGCGCCAAACCTCACAGGATGTTTAAAAAGACCTTGGAACAGCGGCTGGAACCAAGGGCTTCACTGTCCCATCCCAGCACTGTATGAGCCAGTTAGAGAGACACTCTCTCTTCCACTTAATTTCTATTTTTTTTTTTTTTCTGAACGGCGAAACAACTTTAATAGGAGAAAAAACAACTTCAAAACAGAACATTTTGCTATTGTCTTGGAGAGAGCCCCTTGATGGTGGGAAAACATGGTTTGACCCTTCCCGCACAGAGGGAGGATTTGAGCCACAGACTGCAAGCTCCCTGGCACTGACGGATCAGGCCTCCAGGCAGACTGACGGGAGGTGAGATGTCCAATCCACAGCCCTTGAGGGAACAGTACCCAGGTCTCCCAAGATTTCAGCTGGTGGCCTAGCTAGTAGAAAACCCCAGTCAATATTTTACCGATCGCCTACATCTTCACATACAGCCACGCATCCTGAACCTTTACTGAAAACCATTTAAGTCTGCATGTTTATGACTCTAATAAAAACAGTAGGAACAGTTTTTTTTGCATTGTTATTTTATGTAGACAACTTTGAATTAGTTCTGTTTGAGGACACAGTGATAAGGAAGAGTCCAGATGTTGCCTCACAGCTTCCTATACACCTCATTTCTGGAGTTACCATAAATGTTTTAGGCTGGCGTCATAGCACAACATCAACAGCAATGTTTTAAATGACAAACCACGGCTGCAAAGTGACCACGTTTCTCTGAATTTTAAGGCAAACACTTTATCTCAGTTAAACCCTTAGTAGCCATGTGGTTTTGCCCATCTTCTCAGGAACATTTAAAGTACTCTTCTTCTTATAAACAGTTTAAAGTCATAATGGTAAACATAGAGGCCTAAAGCTAAACTTCCATTCCTTACACTTGTGTTGGTTATTTGCAACAATACCAGCAATGTTTACCAATCCACCAGTACAGTTTACACTGACATCCCCCACTCATTTACCTCTTGTGCCATGATTAATTGTCGGCTTATACCAAGCAAAAGATAGAAGTGGATATAGCTTGTGCATCAATTCAGATTTACTGTGGAGGGAACTTTAGTTTTTAAATGTGATTCAAAAAATCAACTGAAGACTCCGTGTTGTAGATTTCTCCTGGACTTTTCAGTAATTTTCAGTGCTTTTACTGATCCTCCTTGGAACTACTAAAGCACAGAAAAGACATAGTTAGTGGAAGAGCCAAATACTTTGTGAGTGATAGATCCTTCTGGACAGATAAAGCGGGCAAGACTCTGGGCGGCAGATTTCAACAGCACTGTTGTACCTCCTAGACCCTCCTCCCTGTTGCTATGTTGCTATGGACTTCTGGGACTGAGTTGAAGTCCATTATGGAACAAAACAGCTCTATCAAGAGGGACTCCAAAGGACATAATGACCTGAGAGACCCTGGAGATTATGGAAAGATACTACACCAACCTAAGAAAACTGTCTGCACAAGGTTTCTCTTGCCTCCTTGAATAGCTCAGCAGGATTTCAGGTCTCTAACTTTCCATATCATGTTTTCCAGCATTAAGCAGCAAATACAAATGGGTTATAAGACAAGAGTCAGCTTAGGATATCATTAAGATTCACCAAATAGCAAGGACAACAGATAACAAGATCAACACTTTAGACAAAACTGGCCCAGTAATCAACAGCAGCAATCCTGCAACAAAGATAATCGGAAATCATTGAGCACTGCAGAAAAAAACCAAATGCAGGCCAGAAGCACACAAGTTTTTCATTTTAATTTAAACACTTTATCTTTGTCTGTTTTTTCAGCAGCCTTGGCAAAGAGATGGGCCTTGCTGCAGACCTTAGTGATCAACAGTCTGGAGATACTTCACAGCAGGGTCAAAACCTTCAAGGTTTTTCTTTGAGTCCTTGAAACAGAACATGAAACAAAGGAGGGACTCTAGCAATTGATTCTGATGCAGAAATATCTTTGAAAACCTACCGTTCAACACCATTTTCACAGAGTTGTTACTGCAAGACGATGAATAGGATTAGAGTAAGAAATGTGGATTTCAGAGGGAATCTGGGTGGTACATAGTTTGACAGAGATCTGGTCATGCTTCCAATAAGACAAATGATATAATCTCAGCTGAGTAATACCAAGCAACATACAGAGGTCAGCAGCAAAAAGAGAGCTGTCTATCATGGGTCCACTGGAGTCAATAATGGACTCCGCAGCTAACATTTTACAATTTCCCCATCATTTATGTGATATATATTACTATAGTCATAAGTTGCAACTTAAGCTTACTGGCTGCTATATTTGTCTGTTAGATATACAAGTATTTCCTAAATTCTGATGGATGGGTAAATATGGAAATAACATTACAGACTCATGCATGATAGCAGGCCACCTCCTAATGACCGATAAGCAGTGTGGTGGAATATTTTGAGTTTTAGCCATTCGTGATTTCCTTCATGTTACGTTTGCAGGTCATGACTGCAAAGAGTGCACATAACAAAGGGACAGAAATGAAGACATTTTTCCTCATGCCTTGAACAGAAGCCAGATTACAAAAGCTGTTGTCTAAAGAAAAAAAAAAAAAA
>VXAA01005756.1:0-49944 GCA_013399115.1 Anseranas semipalmata
CGGGAGGCATCGGCGCGTCGCTGGCCGCATCGATTATCTGCCCGCTTCCACGGTGCTGGGAGTCCCGCGCGAGCCTGTTGCTCGGCGTTATGGCACTCGGGAGCACGTGAGAGGACAGGTCTCTCGTTATTTCTTCGCGGCTGTTTTGGTCAATTCTATCCTCGATCTGCCTGGAGTTGTTTTCCTCTGCGGTGGTTGCTGTAGCGCTTGTTCTGATCCCAAGCCTGTTGTTTCTGGTAGCATTTTTTCCAGTCCTCCAATTGTTTATGGGGCGCTACTAAAAGTAATTTTGAGGTTGTATTTATTGACTTTGCCTTTCTTGATAAGTTTGCGCTGTTACAATACAATAGTCCACCAAGAAGATCTTTAACTATTACTCTGTTGCCTTGGGCAAGTCGCAGCCTCTTTTGCCATTTCTCCATCAGTAAAATGGGGATAATAATACCTCAGAGAGTTGTTACAAGAAGTAGTTAATGTTTGTAGAGGGCTTAAAAGACCTAAGTGTTATTAATTAAGCCCCATGACACATTAAGGTAAGAGTTAGTGAATCAGGTTTACACATGGATGAACTGAGGCAGGAAGAGATTATGATTTAGCTAGAGTAACATATTGGATCTGTGACAACAACAGAAAACAAGTTGTAACTACTTCACGCTGTAGGCACAAGTGAACAGTTCTATATAACAGATATGCTTCCAAGATTGTTTCCCCTCCCTCCGTTCCCCCCACCGCCACCCCAAACTGCAGCTTTTCTACCTTTGTTTTGCCTGTGTGACTTCCAGTTGAGTGGATAGCTCCAAGGACACTTGTGGCTTGCCCACTTAAAAGTGTTTCAGCAGTTTTCATAACAAGATATATGTTCTAGGATGCAAGCCAAATCCAGGCTTGAATTCCATGAAACATTCTCCACTTTTCCCCTGAAAACATTGTGTGGAACTTAGTTAAGACTTGATCCTGTTCCAGTCAGCAGAGTATGCACTGAGGCTGACATTCCTGTTTCATCTGAGAAAGTTCCTTCATTAATGAAAAAATTCCGCTGTCATTCTGTCCCACGGATTTAATGTTAGAGTTGGATCATTTTTTTTCTAGAGATGTAAACATTCCACATATGCTGGAGCTGTACATGCATTTTCATAATTTAAAGGTGATTTTCCATCTTCAGGCTTCCGCTGCAAGCGTTGATAACTTCCTTGCACGATGTTGATTCCCCAGCACACTGACACGACACTGCTGCAGGCTGAATAGCATTAAATGATTAAAACAACTACTGAATTCAAAAGGAAGGTTAGTCTCCATCTTACGGAGTTTTTCCATACTGTATTGGCATTTGTTTTCTTTGATCACTTGTAATGCTAGTGAGGTTGACACCAACAAAAATACTATTTCCAGCAGACTAAGAATCACTTTTTCCTCTTCTGACAGTTTTCTATGCAAATATCTCATTCCCATGGAAGAAACTTTTTCATAGGTGTAAGTGGAGTAATAACTTGGAGTACTTGCACATTTTTGTTAAGAACTAATACTGGAAGTCGAACTATTTTGGCAAGGGCTCCCAAGAAAAGGCAAAACAGCATGCATCAAGTCGGATTGGAATTTGGCAGAAACCTAAAATTAATGCACGTTTCTAGACATCTGTATACTCTGACAGAAGCTTGAGACTTCTTGCCCTTTAGCAGGGATAACTGGCAGTTCCAGAACATCTTCAGGATGACTTCAAGTTCGCACTTAGAGTCAGTGTAGCTGTATAACTCTGAAGTTGCCTTTTCCAGTATATGCGTTTATGGCTCTTCCCAATTCAAACCCTGTACAAGCTCTTACCTATCCATGCGTTTTCAGCCTGGTCTCCCCAGGGGAGCCAATTCCTAGGGATCGTAGCTTTTGGACCATGCTAATGTCAGCATAGGGCTGCCCCCCACACACGTTCCCCCTGCGATTGCATCCTTATTCCCCGCTTTCTCAGGAGCATTCCTCTCAGACAAGTGCCTTTCTGATTCATAACTCCGAGTAGATCGGATATGATGATTCTTACCCTCATTAGCCCAGACTAAGTCTGAATGAAATCCTTTCATTTGCTAGCAGCTTACACTACCACTGCAGCATTGGCACCAATCTCTTGTAAATTTTAAGTGGAAGATTGTTTTTCATCTGTTGTGTGTGAAGAGCTCATTTGATGTTTATACATCCCAGTTAAGTCTTCAGAAAATGCAAATATGCACCATAAGCACATAGTTGATTAATCAAATTCATAATGGCTTACAGGTTTTAGGAGGCAGAGGCTTTGAATTGAGCCATGCTGCCCTGGTCCTGTAGAGGAGCCGCAGGCTCTTTACCAGCGGGTTCGAGAGGAGCGGCCATCTCGTGCCCGGGGCTTTGGGCAGCGTCCGGCCCCGCAGAGTGCTCCAGGCACGGGCTGAGTCGCTCAGGTGTGGTGTCAGTTGCAGCGCTTCTGGGTGCTTGGAGGAGAACTTCACACGCAGACACTTGACAGTACGCCAGTGTAACATGTTGTTTGCATGTTGAGATGCCTACGTAGCGATTATTTATTATGTTAGAAAAATATTTTACATTCATAGATGAAGACATATTCAATAACACTTGAAAAATTAAATATGAAATCATCCACATCTGAAGCAATCAGAGGCTGGATGGTAGTTTCCCAGTTGGCAGTCTTAACTTTTTCTAAATAGATTACTTCCTAATCAGATCAGTTTCAATAATTACTTTGATTAAAGTCCTCTTAACTATGGAAAATAAGAAGATAAGAATAAGGTAAGATTTTTTTCATCTTACCTCGTGCTCTAGGGAAAACACTTGTCAGGACAGTCTGGTGTAGGGAAACAATGAGCTGAGTATCAGGAAAGCTAAAGTGCCAATGCTGCCAGGCACACGATCTGACGTATAGATGTCCTTGGTTGCCTCAGTTTCCCTATCTGATGGCTCAGTATTTATGGTGCTGAGATCTGTGGGCAGGCCGATGGGAAGCAAATAGGCAGCCGCCGGTGGACAGAACGAACTCGCAGCCACATTGATCTCTGCTGTGGGGTGACAAAAAAGATACAGCTCCCCAGGGGGAAGGCTTTATGAGAGTTCAGTCCCAGCCACTGGATTTGTATGCATCTGGCTAACAGTAACCCTAAAGCCAACACTGGGGAGCCACCTGTCTGTTAGGTGCAAGGAGGTGCCTCTGTCCACCGAGTGGTGTGGATGCTGCTGTTGCTTGCGAGAGACAACAGAAGTGGAAGTTACCCCTAGTAGTCCAAACTCCTTCTGAATTGGGATTTCTTTTTGTTGGGTGAGGAATCTAGTTAGAGGGCATAAAACACTTTATAGTTTTGAATATAAAATATTGCATCAGTGTAACTTCAAGATAAGCACTATGATGAAAACAGGTTTAACTAAAAGGAGCTGTTAACTCCGCAGCATCTGGAAAGTAAGCTATGTAAACTTGCTTAAAGTAGCACAATGCTGAAATGCATATCCTGCTATTCGTTGCCAACATACAAAGTGTAAGGAGCAGAAAAAATACAGAACTAAAACATTTGGATTGGGATTTACCTGTATGTACAAACACATGCAGGGCAACACAACAAGCATGTCATTATCGGCAGAGTAAGGCTAAGAAAGTGATCCTGTGGGGCATGTGAGCATTCTTGAAGCCTCGTGTGAAAGAAAAAGGACCTGCCCTTATTTAGGCTATGTTTGAGAATAGCTAATTTAAGTTAGTAAATTAACGGGAACTCGGATCAAATCAGAGCGGTTGTTCTAAGCAATTTAGCTTCAGCTGTACTGATTTCCGCCTAAGTCATAACTCAGTTTACTTTAGGCCATTCTCAAATATGATTGCTTTGATTCATCCTGTATTTTAGGAGGCGCTAATTAGAGGCAGGTAGGTAATTCAATCTAAGGATTAGACTATACCACAAGGGCTTCGCTGGCACAGCGATAGCAGCCTCGTTAGCGGTAACCCCCTGCACAGAGGGGTTCCGTTCCCAGCACGGGTTGCACTTGCGCTCACTAGGAGGCTGGTTGCTTTAGCCGTGCTCCATGCCAGAAGGTCAGTATTTCCCCCTTGCCGTCACGTTTCTAACGGCTGGCGTTGCCCAGCAGACCTTCGGGTTAGGCGCAGGCCCGGGCGGATCTCCTCCGCCTGGCCAGGGCTTCGCAGGGCTCGGTGTCTGCTCGGCGTGCCGGGCGGTGCTGGCGCCAGCTCCAACGCGGGCGCGTTTGTTTGTTGCCCCTGCGGTGGGATTCTGCCTCATCCTCCGTAGCTCCCGCCAGGCTCGCTCTTCTGTAGTTTACCTCTCCGAGCCCGTGTTTTTGAAGTATTTGCTATTTCAGGAAGGAGTGGGCTGACTCGAGGTAGCAGAGCTGGGTTCTCTGTTTTCCTTTGCGTTCTCTGCGTTTTCCACCCCCCTTCTCGCACAAGCTGACCCTACCTCAGCAGCGTCTCTTCGCTCCCTTTGCCAGGACCCTGCCGGAGCTCGTTCAGGTGCAGCAGCTCCTTTGCTGGGACTTAAGGCCTCCGGGCGGGCTCGGGGGGCTGCAGCCTGTCCTGGGTATGCTTGGGACAGAATCTGGAAATAGAGAAGATGAGAGAAAGCTGGATGTTGGAAGTTACACGGGCAACAGTTGGCACTCTTTCTGTTTGTGCCAAAGTATTGCACGGCCTGAAGTGCTAAGGTTTGTTTTCTGAGGAAAAAAGTACACAAGGAGTTAATTTATAAATAGCGGAAATACCAGCGAGAACGTTAAAGGTACTTACAGGCTTTGTGTGTGCTAGATTTAAATATAGTGTGTTTGATTGAATTATCTAGCCCAAGTTATTTGACACCTTAAACTCTTGTCAGGACCAAGCAGTTGTAATTAAATCAATTTAAAGACAATTGGAAGATCTTGTTTATTTTGCTTATCAAGACAGAATCTATGAATATTAAAGAAGAAAACAAGCAAGTTAGTGTAATTTAATTTATATGTTCTTAAAAATATAGATTTGAAAGGAACTTTTGGAGACTTGAATGCAGCTGAGGCGATGCTCTTGAACAGCTGTAATTACTGTCTTTGGAGCTCTTTAGTTCTGTGTTGCTCGGGGACTAGAAAGCTGGGGAGCACTCTAAAGAAAGGCCTTGGAGAGCTCAGCTGGAAAATGGGCTGTATCGATACGGTTTCAGGTGAAGAGGTGTCATGCTTAATTGTTGTGCTTAATTGTCCCATTGGATTTATTTGAAGATAATTCTCTTGTGATAGTAGATTGGTTTATTATAAATCTGGAAAATGTTTGATAATGTTGAATCTCAAAGATTAATAGTTAATATAAAAATGTCCCGAGTTAATTAACATAATAGGGTTCCAAACCATAAAATAGTTTAAGATTAGAAAATAAACATTTGTCATCAGTGGTCCATGCTTTCAAAGTTAAGAAGTTATTTCAAGAAGATTGCTCTCTGCTCTTTCTCCTTTTTATGTATTTTCTGTTCCCCTTTTTTTTATATTTTGGGTGCTGTAGGGTTAGAGAAGTATGTGTAGCTTTTCACATGCTGTTTGCTTTGTTGCTGGCAATTTGAAAAGCTCTGTGCCTGCATTTGCAGACAGCTGGTATTTTGTCAGAATTACCGGGGTAAAGGGCTTTTTCTTTTTCTTTAATGGTTTAGTTTTATTTTTAAAATAAAGTAACCATGCCGATAAGGCACTACAGTTGTGCCAGCTCACTCAGCGTCGGCAGTCGTCGCTCATGTAGCCAGGTAGCGCGGAGCAGTAGGAACGGACCCGGAGGGTGAATCTGTTGATGATGGGGACGCGCTGTCCACATGGATGCGCTCCGGGAGCTCGCAGCGCTCCGTCCCCGTGCCCGAAGCGCATCTCCCGGCTGGGCTCCGGCCCTGCTGCGCTGCGGGGACTGCACGACGAGTGGGACGGTCGGAAGATATGTTCCAGAAGCTCACGCCCGATCCCAACGGAAAAAACGATGTTTTATCATAAATATCATCTCGCCTTGCAGAAGATGCCCTGCCACTTTTAAGTTCTTGTTTGTGTTAAGGTCCTTGTGAAGGCAGCAAGAAAAACAGGGCAGGTGATGGAGGAAGGGACACAAATCTGAAGCGAGAAGTCTGTAAAAGGAAGAGGGTTGGCGCCTTCAGTGAGCCGTCACGGGATAGAAGCAAATCGAGTGAAATGGCACAAGGTTTTCGGGACGCCTGAGCAGACAGATGCCTTGTCAGGCAGCGTGTGAGCTGCGGAGCCGCGCTCTGCTCGCTTCGCCCCGTGGCTGCACAGCCGCTCGTCTGCTCCTGTGCGCAGCCTGCTGAGTTAGCTCGGCTGGCGACAGGTGCCTGCTTAAACCGATCTGCCTGGTCTTGTTTGTCCTCTGTTCAGAGAGAGTTTGGGAAACGAAGTTCTGTGTTATAAATATCTGACTGATAAGGATGAGGAGGAAATTATATTTTTTTCCACTTTAAGGCGCATTTTTTAAAACACTGTGCTGTCCACTTGGTGTTCAGGGACAAAAGATGCTGACCTTTTGCATGAATGGTATGCCTAGCGTTTGTTTTTTTTTTTCAGACTCTATTTCTGAGTTATTTTGTTGTCATGTTGTAAGTGTCACAGATGAGGGTTCTTCTTGAAAAGATAATCACAAGCGCAAACTAAAATAATCCAGCTGGTTGGTTGCTGTTTCTTGAGCAGCGCAATGAGTAAGGTCTGTTTCCCCGTAGCCTCGTACCCTTCTGAGCCTGCCGGCCCTCCCGTCTCCTGTACCACCTCCAGCCTCAGCGTCCCCAGCGTGCTCCCTTCACTCTCCCTCCTGGCGGCCGCAGGACCCGCGTTTGCTCGCGGGCTGAGCGAGACGCGCGGCTGCTGGTTCGCTGCCCTGTCCCTGCTGCCAGCCGGCCCTTTGCTCCGGAGCTGGGCCACGGCAGCGGGCAAGGCAGAGCGTGCCTGTGTGCGGCCAGGGTGGCCGAGGGGTAGGGGCTGGGCTCTGGCTCGCTCTCGCTCCTTGCCAGGCGGGTCTGTCTTATCTGCAGAGCTTTTGATTTTCAGAAAACTTGCAGGAACTTTGTACGTTTGATATTTCTCTCCCTCTGTCAATCGGGTTGATGCTGGTAAGCGGGTTACCAGGGGAGGGCTGACAGACGCAGCTGTGGACGGTGCAGTTGGATAAGCCTGATTTTCCCTAGAAACCAGGCTGTAAAAAAATCTGCAAGCATGTTAGAAAAAGCTTACCAATGTTTATGCTAACGAATACAGCCCTTCAAAGAGTACAATAAGCAAATGAAACCCTGACATAAAATGCTGTTGCTTTAAAAATTTGTGACCAAACGGTCTCTGTTACAGTGACTTGCCATAAAACAGAAGGGCAGTTTTAAACCTGAATTGTTTCGGTGATCGCCTCCAGAAAGCAGCCTCACGGTCAGTGCTGGGGCAGCTGAGGCCGCGGTTCCCCAGCCGCTTACAACGGGCTCTTCGCTGCTGCGGTCCCGCAGACCATGGTTACACCAGGAGGTGACGTGGGCCGGGACAAGTTCCCCGGTGTTGTGAGGTGTGACGCCGGTCGCACCCTCGCCGCCAGGCTCGCGACCTCCGTGTCCCGCCTGCCACAGCAGCCCTCCCCTGCGCGTTCCTCGAGCTCATGCCATACGTTGGCACCGTCCGTAGCCGTGCCAGAGCGCGCTGGCAGCGGGGCAGTTGTGCTGTTCTGTGGTCATATGGGGGTGATCGCGGTACGCTGCTTCAACCCCGCGTAACCTTGCGGCTGCCCTTTCCCCTGCCAGGAGCTGTGTGTTTGTATTCCGCCCCCTATTCATGGCATTCTGTGTTGAAGCATTTCGGTTTAGCAAGCCGGCCTAAAAATACGGCTAAATGGCGGGTTCGCCGAGCTCCAGAGCTGCCTCGGGGAGGGTGCAGGAGTGTGACGGCGATGAGATCGGCTTCGGCTGTCACGGAGCCCCAGCCTGGCAGAGCAGCGCGCTGCAGCACGCGGCTGGGAGCGAGCTGTGCCGGGAGGAGGGGAGGCGGCGGCTCCCTGCGCCCGCTGCTCCGCCAGAACCGCCGTCGTGCAGCCGCGAGCCGAAGGCAGCGAGCAGCACGGGCAGCGGAGGGCGAGCAGCCGGGGGCACGGAGCTCCTCAGCTGGGCTTTGCTGCCGGAGTCAGCATCACGGAGTCGTAGCCTGCCTTTCCTCCTCACCCCCCTTTGGTCGTAATGTGCAATGAGAAATATCTGCTGGGCTGGAAGGGGTGTGAGGAAGGAGGTGTGGAAATGAGAAGGTGTTCCTTGTGTTTTCATTAAAACATTTATACACAGCAAGAATATTCTTCCGTGATTCTGCTAATTTGTTTCTTCAGCTGAGAAGTATTGTGTGCTTTGTCATAAATATAGAAGGCACAAGTTAACTTACATTAAATTTGGTATCGAAGTTAAATTAGGTCTCCTTAGGATCTGGAAATTCTCCCAAATTCTGATGTAATGTAACTGCTTTGCAATATAAGAAACTAAGCAGTGTCCAGAAGACTGGCACCGCTCGGAACGGGACGTGGCCGTTGCTCACTCTGTTGGGTACCCAATGGAGGGGCTAGGTCTACTCCCAGTGCTGCAGAATGATCTGAAAAAAGCCAACAACCATTTAAGCTCAGAGTTGATATCAGCACTTCTTGTTCTTGCAGATGTCTCTATTTTAAAATATATAGATCCAGATTTATGGAACAAGTGTAGAGATCAGTGGACTTCAGCTGCCTCTGTTCCGTTCCAGTACACCAGTGCAGCGTGTGAACCTGTGCCTGGTGTTAAAGATGTGCCGCTTCCCTTTTCTCTGACTCTCAGGTTGCCAGCATACCGAAACGTTAGCCAATTTGCATGTTGATTCTTCAAAAGGCAAACCTGTGCTGTATGGAATCAGTAACGGGAGCGTGAATGGTTCTGTAGCTTCTACCTCTTTTTTTACAGACATGAACTTTCCAAAGTAAGGCGCAGACAAACAGGATCTTCTCTCTCAACGGAGCAATTCTGTTTGTTCACAGAGCCGTATCTGCTACTTTACAGCTATAAAGTTATTATTTCATTATGTCTCACGCATCTTAAAGTGGCAGAGATACGCTAGGCCAAACTGGAGGTAATTAGATTGTGAAATAAATAAGTGAAATTCAGGGTAGAACCAAAGAAGAATGGAAACATTATAGTGTGCTTGAAGATCAGCTTTGGCTTACAAACTTTTGTTGTTGTTGCTAAATTGTGGTTATTATACTTTGCATTATTGGAATGTTGTTCAGAAACCTCATTTAATTTTCCACTGAATAGCCAATGATTTTTTTAATGAAAGAAAATAAAATGTAAAATAGCCTATTGTCATGGGGTCAGACAGGTCCCTGAAACTGATTTTGAGAAAGTTTTTGGAACTTAGTGACATGGTTTAGTGGAGGACTTGGTAATGTCAAGTTCTAGGTTGACTGGATGATCTTGGAGGTCTTTTCCAACCTAAATGGTTCTGCGATTCTGTGAACTGAATGAGATTCAAGCTCATAATGTCTCTATTATGTTTCTAAAGTTAAACATAATATTACTCGAGAATTAGTAAGGCTCTTATTTTCCCATCAATTTTAATTTAGGTACATGTACAAACGAGCAAACTAATCTCACAGACTGAAATTTATAAAAATAAAGTTTTCCGTTTTGAAATAGGCCAGTGGGCTATGAAAAAGATTTAAATCAGCATGTATATGTAATGGAAAATGTTTGGTTTCAGATTTGTATGGACAATAACTAATCAAAAAACTTGAATGTGATGACATTTTCCCATTTTTAACAGCAGAGTTGGTGAACTTTTTTTTCTTTTTTTCATCGGGAAAGCCAAGTGCAAAAAGCACATAACAACTCCTTGCAAAGTAGAGAGAATGGTTTGAACTATTTGGAAAGGTTTTGAAGTTATATAGTGCACCAAGGAACGTGTTTTCCAGGGAAATAGGAATCATATCGACATTTAAAGAGTTTTTATCCTACAATAAAAATAGTCTGAAATAGACTGCTGTTTTTAAGGCCAAAGGAGCAGCCAAAAATGTTATCTAGCCTTTTAAGAGACAGCAACCTGACAAAGTCCTGTGGAATATGTGATTATGGTGCTGATCCCACAGGAAGATTAGGGGGAAGCAGAGCAAGTTTAGGTTTTCAGGTGAAGTTAAGCAAAATTCATCTCTCTGTAGAGTTTGCAAAAACTATTAGCTTCTTGTAACAAGCACAGGAGTTACTCTGTGGCTTCCGTAGTCCAACACTGACTTACTTAGACATATTAACCTTCTGGATTTCTTTTTTTGTTTGTTTGCTTGTGGGTTTTTTGTTTGTTTGTTTTAATTTAAAAAGCCAACTAATATGGATAAGATGAGCAATAAAAAAAAAGGTAGCTAATGAAGATTTTTTTGTGGTCGGAGCCTATCACAACATCCTGGAAGGTCTGCTCAGGAAGTGTTTAGCAACCTGTCCGTACCAGGGGTTGTAACAAGAGGGAGATGACTTCCAAAAATAGGCTCCCTGTGTGCCTAGCGGCATGGATTAAATGTCTGGGGAGCCTAATTTGTCCAAAGACAGCTGGTCTGTTCCAGAATCTCAACAGGAACAGTGCTGGTTCTAGTGGAATTTGTTCACCGCTTGTTTAAAACTCGAGCACTGCAAACTTTTGTTTCAAAACATCTCAGCTATTGGTGAGCTCTGCGCTATCTAAAGATGACTAATGTAAAATTCTTGTCTTGGCAACATCAGAGATTGTAAGTAATATCTTTCTGCTGCAACAGATTCTGGGGCTCTGTTCTGAGATTAGCTGTTCTACAATTAACCCAGCTCTCCGTTTTTCTTTGTTGGTTAGAAGTCCGACCCAAACTGAAAAGACGGAATTAATTACAAGTGTGTACCCTCAGCCACAAAGAGAAAAATATCTTGGCCAGGAGGGAATAAACTTTCAGTTCCAAATGCGCATAGTATAATCAAAACAAAGCCTCGCTAGCAAAGCAATGGCAGAACAATGGTGCCTAGAAGTACGATTGCTAGAGCAGAATAAAGTAACAGAAAAATTCTCTTAGGGACAATTATAAAAAGCCGCCTTCACCTTATTTGGCAAAATCTTTATAAGAAAATGTTTCTTCTAGAGCAGACGCTTAAACTTCGGGAGAGAAGAACTCCATGCGTGAGCCCCAGGCAGATGTACGGAGGAGTCACACGGTTAAAACAAGGGGACCGAAACCCAGGGGTTTGAAGCATGATTTTGTTCGGAATGAAATGCCTTAGTAACCTGAAGGATACAGGGGAGTAGAAAAGGTGAACAAGGAAATTTTAGGGCTGCCACCTGCATTGTGCCTTTGCTAGTTACAGTTGCTAACTATTGTTTTGATGGAACTTGTGGTTTCTTTGCACATTTATACACATTTCATAACCGCGGACCGTTTGGATAGTATATATTCGTGTGTGTTGCTGTTTTTCTAAATCACTGTCTTGTTATTTTGCTCTAACCTGCACTATCTTAGCACTGCTCCTATCTTCTTGAGTCATGGCTTCCTAGTCAATGGCTGTCTCTCTGGGAGGCAGTTGTGGGAAAACACGCTTGAAGAAGATTTGCGCAGAGTGACAGGCAATGTAGTGTGTTGCAAAATAGGAAGTACACCAGCTGGAACAAGATGAAATCGCTGTGATTTTCTAGGGAAGGAGGAAAAGTTGGTTAAAGAAAGGCCAGGAGTCGTTGAGGGGGGAGAAGTCTCGACACCTTTGAATTAACAAAAAGCACTGCCCTGAAGTTTGTGAAGCGCTCTGGGGCCTGTCTGGCTGAAAGACTTCCTAAGTTATCCCCTCGACCTTGTTGTGGGTCCAGGCAGGCACACCGCTACGCGCCGGTTGTCATCTGTCCCGCTCCTGGCTCCCCGCCGGGCGCAGGCTGACTCCTCTGTTTCCCTGGGCTTCTTTCCCGTGCTGGCTCAGGCTTCTCTGCGTGATACCGTAAGGCTTGCGTGTCTGGAGAGCATCTCTGGTGCCATGTGAGTGGGCTTCAACCAGCCCAGTGAACGCGTCTTCTCCCTGCGATCTTTCCCCAAACTTGAAATCTGGGTCGCATCACAGTAATGCAGCGTGCTGGTGAAACACGACTGGTATTGGGTGTTTAAAAGGAAATTGGAGAAAACATTTGTTCTCGGATCCTCTTTCTGTGGATCTGCTTGCTGTGATCCAGCTTGTATGTCCAGAAATACTTGAACGAAACCAACACGTTTCTCAGCAGAGGAGTCTGGATTATCTGAGCTGCTCGGCACTGAGCCTTCCGCGGGTGGGTCACAGCCTCCAACCCAGGCGTCAGTCGTCACAGAAAGCTGTTAAATTGGGTAACAGCTCGCAGCTTTGTGCGAACGGCTGTATCTGCGGCACAGACAGCATCGACTGACGTTCTCGCTTAACATCTAAAACGCGTACAGAAGGTGGACTGCCTTCCTGGCTTTGTGTAAGAATGTTTCGAGCGATGCTGTGGAAGTAACGCAGGAAGAATAGTGTGGCTGTTGCAATCAAATACGTTCCACAACAGTTTGCAGTTTGCTTCGCTTTGCAGCGTGAGTTTTTCACACTCTGTGGTCACCATCTCCACGATGGCAAAAATGAATGTATGGGCAGTTACTTGGAGAGAAGGGAGCTTTTTTTTGGCTTCCTTTTGTCACTCGGAATACTGTCGTACTCGGGCATGAGAAAAAAATATTCTGTCAACATATGCTGCGTCCGCAATGGGAGGCTAATATAACCTGTAGCAGCAGACGCTCTGTTGTGTGAAAAGCGTTGCGGGTCCCCACGTGTCTGACGGAAGCTTCACCCCTCCTCGTCTCTCGCCATCCCGCGGCTCGGGGCCGCTGCAGCAGCGCAGGTGTGGGGTCAGCGAGGGGCTGCAGCGGCCCCGGCCCGCCGGGGGAGGCTGCGGGAGCGGGTGGGGAGGGATACATGAAATAACCAATAAGTAATAAAGAAAAGCCTTCGCCTGATGTGCGCCTGTCACTCGCCAAGTGACATTCCTGAAGCGTGCTCGGTTGTCGTGATGCTCCCGAGCTCTTCCAGCAGCCAGACTCGGAATATAGTTTTCAGTGGTGGCAGTTCAGAGCGATTACCGAGTGCCAAATTAAGTGTAGAAATCGTTCAACACTGTAATTTTGAACTTTCTTGTCAGTTATATCTTCCTATTGTTGATTGCTATTGTTCTTTTACCATCTTAAACCTTTTCCTGTATCAAAAAACCTTAAACCCTGTAATTATACGTGCTGTATCTAATTTTCTTTTAATAGTTTTGGGAAAAGTAGATAAAACTGTAGTACCGTATGTGGTGGGAAAATAAGTCATCCCTACACGAGAAATGTATGGGTGTGCTCTTATTTAGAAATACGAGTCATTCCCAGGAATTTGTCCTGTAGGAGCGCTGTACCTGTGCCATGGGGTAACACCGTTTGCACGCTGGCGAGCCTGACCTGGCTGCGTGGGAAGGCGGGGAGACAGGGATGTGTTGCAGCCGGAGCGCAGCAGCTCCCTCGTTACTTACTTTCCTGTCTCACAAATTGTTTAACGAGAATTCCGTTTAGTACCTCTTTGCCATGTATTTCTCCTTTAAAGAATAAGGGTTTGGGGTGGTTTTTTTGGTGTTTTTTGTTTGCTTGTTTGTTCTTTTTTTAAATAGATGTAGAAGGAATTCACAGAGGAAGGGGTTTTCAGAGGGTTTAAAACAAGACGTGTGTAATGCAGAAAAATGGCTCGAGTCGTTGAAAGTTCAGTATATGTGCTGTTAATGCGCTCACTTGGCCCCAGGGTGATGACGTTGGGGTAATACTTCGGCACCAGCTTCTCCAGCGCTGCACGGAGTGAGGACTTGGAGCTGCGGGCTCCCGAGCCTGCTGCAGAGGGAGCGGAAGGCGGGAGCGAGGTGCTGAGCGCGATCCCAGGCGCGGGGAGCTCAGCGGGCGCTGCGGTGGCAGCAGCAGCACGCCCGCGCTGGCCGCGGCTCGGCGAGCTGTTTGGGCGCGGAGCCGTTCGGTCGGGCTCTGGCTGAACGGCACGCTGCGCTGAAATCCGAATTCTGCGTGTTTGAGGAAGGAAATTCATGGACGTGCTTAGACTTGATTTATTTTGACTGAGGGAGCGTGTTAAGTATTTCAGTTTGTTTTATGCTTGTTTCAGAAATGAAACACAAACACAATTAAAGTAAAAACCGTACGCTGCCAAATGTATCCAGCATTAGGAGAGCAAACTTCTGTCATTGCGGGGACTGTAGGTGACTGTTGCTAAGTCCATTAGAGATATTTATAACCCGAGGCTTGATACCCAGGATGTGAAGAGAGCCAAAGAGCTCTCTGGCAATAGCGTGCAGATGAGTTGCATGGTTCCTTGCTGGATAAATGCACGCTCGCCCAAACTGACAAACGTTAAATTGGTTTGTGTTTTGTCTGCTTAATACTTGTTTCAGCTCTAGAAAAATCAGGCAGCTTATAGAATAGCACAGTCTAAGCAATATTTTCATTTCCAAATTGGAGTTTCACTAATGTCAGTCTCATTTCAATGCTTTACGATTATTTGTCTAAGTCTTTTTACACATACTTGCTGTTAGTGTAGCCTTGTGTAATTCCTACCCATGAGATGGCAGTCATCTTACATTTCTCATTGGAATATTTTAAAAGACTGCTGTTTTACAAAGACACATGGCAGGATGTTTGCCAGTTCTTCAAAATGTGCAAGTAACATTTTAATGCATGTGGTTTACATCTTTGAATGTACTACATTCCATTATATGTTAGTGTTCATTTACTTAATTCCTAATTCACCACTGTAAATGGCTATCCGTGGTCAATCAAATGCTTGAATTAGCTCAGTGTTACTCTTCTTACCTTCCAGAGTTTTTTGAAGTATGTAGATGAGACTTGAGAATCTCACAATGTTTACACTGCGTATAAGCATATACACAATGTATACACTTATGTTTATGTGTATGAACACATACACATGGATATTTTAGGGAGTCCTGACTAACTGAAGTCCGTGCAGCGCACCCTTTCCAGAGTCCATAGCGCCGGTGACTGAGAATTCATTTCTGTGGTTGGGCTGGGAGCCCCAGGTACCACGGTTCTGAGCGGTGCAGAAGAGACTTAAGAACAGCTGTACTCAGGCCAAGGCTTTGGTATTTAGGGGGGGAAAAGTTAGGGTATCCTCCTCTCGTGCCGCGTGACGGCGGTGGCCGATGTCACGAATTCTTGGAGGAACGCTGGCCGCTGACCGCACTGCCGGCTCGGCGCTGGGCTCGCGCTGCCTGTTTGCTGCACGGTGAGTCCCGCGTGCGTCACGGTGAGTGCGCTGGGAGCAGTAGCTGGGAGCGGTACTCTCACGGAGAGTAGCGCTGCTCTGGTGCCCGTTGGTTCCCGTTGTAAACCGATTAAACTGGCATAAAAATCAAGTTGGATGTGTTTTTTGGTGAGCTAGCCTGCTCTCTGGGGAGGCAGACACTCTGGCAGTAGTGTGGGAAAGAAATGAGGGGGGAGCAGGAGCAAGCCACTAGGCTGATCCTGCCTAGGTCATCCTACCATACCTTACTGTAAAGCGCCTTTGAGAAGCTTGCTCTGATTACGTGTCCCTGTACCTTTCTTCCACCATCTTTCTGGTTTTCTTCCCCTTCGAGCACTTCGCCACCACTGCTCAGCATTAACTCGTTTCCCGTACCGAGGGCCATCGCGGTACAGGCTGCCTCGTTGCCCTGCTCCTGTGCCTGGCTTCCAGGGCTCCTGGCAGGAAGGACGGCGAACAAAAACCCCGTGGAACGCAAACCCAGAGTGGTTAATCCTCGGCGGCACAGGGCTGTGTGTCTGGCGTGTAGGAGATGTGAAGGAGGCTGGCACGCTGGGGCTTTTCATAGCCATTTGAAACCACTTGAAGCTGGGATGGTTGAAGAGTCTGACTGCTGCCTGCGCTCCTCTCTGTCCTAGAGACTGCTGTCTGTGATCGAATGTCTCTCCTTGGAACATACAGCTTGAAGAATTTCACAGGGTTATAACTTAACCAAATTAGAGGATACTTTCAGGAAAGAGCAAAAATAAATAAATTCCTAAACAGGTTGATAATGCAGCAAATGAAATTCCCTTTTCAAAGCATGGAAGGACTAGAGCTCCTCGGGGATTTCTAAGAATGTTTTTAACATAGCAAAACAATTTTGTTTTTCTGAAACTTCATTCCAACAAATTGCTAACTATTTAGCTTGAAATATTGCTATATTTAAACAATTTGGTTTAAAAGTTTAATGATCATTTTCTGTTTCGGGCTGTATTTCCTGCTAGGGCTGTGAATTCATTCTTCTCCCACATACAAGAACATTGAGAAACCTTAACTGCAGTTGTTTTTTTTTCCGCCACCTGTGCTAATATGATTTTGTTAACTTAACTTACATCACTTAACAAGAAGTGGCTTAAAAATAATGCTTTCCTGAATTTCCAAAGTAAAAATACATTTTATGTTTTAAGGTATCTTTGGACCATTCAGTCCATTGATGTTCGATAATTTCTTCAATTTCATAATTAGGTCCTCCTGATTTGTGCAGAAGTATAGTAGGAGCGTATGTCTGTTGTTCGGGATTCTTCCCACCATAAATCATACACAAAAAAAATTAATCTGAAGCGATTTGTAAGAAAGAAAAGTCGAGGTGCAAGTTTTGATAACACACATTTATTTTACATCTTTGCATAAGAATGTTATTTTTAACTTTTTATTTTTCTAGTGACACAGAGTAGGAACAGCAAACTGGATTTAAGTCCTTGGGGATGTTTTTCATTTTTTCCCGACATTATTTTTTTTCTGCATACAGTAGGTTCTTTTAAACTAAATGCAACTTTTATTGCAAATATTAATAATGAAAGTATACTCATATGGACTCTGAATTTTAATGCTTCTGTTACTAGAGGGCTCAAGACTGTAAGTAACCAATTTTTATATATTCAGGCTACGGTTTCTGTTTTCTTTCCTTAAACCCCAAATATCAGTCCGCTTTTGCCGTAGTTACTTCAGTCATTTAACTACCTTGACTTGACATTTTCCTTTCTGTAACAGCTGTTGTATTAAGTGATGATGGAAAATGCTGAACATGTATGTGTGAAAAATGAAATGCTGTGTTTGTCAGCAATTAAAGCAATTACTATGTCTAACTAAAATATTTAACGCCTGGCCATACCAAATCTATACTTTTTTTGCTTAGTCTTCTCAAAAATTGTTGGTATTGATGTTATTCTTCATTAGCTGGACCACCTTTCATTTGAGATTGCGATATATCTAACTGCTAACCAGACTGGTTTTGAACAATAATACCGCAATATTTCTGTGTCTGAGGATCATACCCTTGCCACCACTGCCTTTTCCTAAACACGAAGTTAGTTGTTGCTACGTTACCCCTATTTTAAAAGTTACAGATTGTTTATTCTGTCTATTCAACAATAAGATAAGCGCTAAACAAATTTCAGAAAACCAGATTCTGATTCCTATTGTGATAAGAATACACTTTTCTTAACAAATAAAGTAAATAAATAAATCGCCTTCCGTTGTGTCTTCAGCTAGGACGAGCATATTACTCTTCCCAGTATTTCTGTGCGTTACAACTCAGATGGCTTTCTTGCTACTTCTTTTCTCTGCTCCTGAACCAGCACATGCATAATCTTAGGCACCTGAGTAGTCCCATTCATATCAACCCAAGTATGAGCTTCAGTCAACTGGAGAAGGCATATGCCACAATCCAGAAAAGCAGTTATATTTATGCACAAATTTAACTATACCAGCAGACCAATTGAAGGCTGGAGATGAATGCGACACATTTTCTGAAATGGCCTTTTACTCTACTCTAATAAATATTGCCTTTGCATGAGTCTTCCTGTGGTCTAATCTTATTCCCAAATACAGTTGTATTGAAGATCAATCTTAGGTTCCTTTGTTGAACTGCTGTATCCTCACCCGTATTTAATGCCTAGTCTCATTTATGATTTCTTCTTCTGTGAACACTAGACGTGAATTTAGATTTATGCTTCATCTCAAATTTAATGTAGAGACTTAAAATGATGTATTGTAAGGAGCACAGGGCTGGAAAGCACTGCCTAGGTCGTTGAGTCTAGTCATTGGATGCTGAAGACACCAGGCACCATAAAATCGTTTTCATCTTAAAACCAGATATTTTGTTCCCGCTACTCGGACTGGAGGGTTATGCAAAAACATCATTGATCTGATGGTTAGCTGTGTTCATGGCCAGATATTCATTTGTTCTTCTGCCAGTGTTATGCTTTACTTTAAATAGCTCTTCTCTTTCATTTAAATTAAGCCATATATATAAATGGCTGTAAAAGCTCAGTGCATCAGAACACTGTCAGTATTATATAATTTTTTCAGTTCCTGATCTGAAGCTTAACACATTTCTTCAATGACTAAGTGTACTTGTTTTTTCCCTTTGTAGCTTTACATGTGATACACATGAAAATGAGGCTGAGAACGCGGAAGGCTTCTCAGCAATCAAATCAAATTCACACGCAACGTGCTTTGAGGGCAAAGAGGAAACATTCAGAGGTGGAAGAGACCTTACCTGTTGGCGGAGGAAAACCACAGAAAAATGAAACTGGCTTATTGTCTTCAATCAAAAAGTTTATTAAAGGAAGCACACCCAAGGTACTGTGTCAGTGGGTTTCTTCTTTTGTTTTTTAATTGGGTCGTATTCAATTAAATTTTATTTTAAAATATTTCTGTTAAGAATAAATACAAATATGTAATAGTAAATGTAAAGTTGGGGCTAAACCACTAAATCTCATCTGTCTTGATCCAAACAGAAACCTGAACTTACTAATTTTCACATTAAAACATGCTGAATGTAAGTTTTGAGGGAGAATTATATGTATGGCTTTGATAGGCTGAATATAACCTTGCAATTGCTTCAAAAACCTCTGTTTTTTTTCTGTAAAGAGGGGCCAGTCAAAAAAAAAAAAGTCTTCATTCAGTCCCAGCAATGCAAATATTGAAATTATGTAGCTGTAAACTTTAAAGAGTACCCAAGAAGTCATAACACCTCAGATGAACTGTATGGTTAAAAAATATATATATGATTCAAATTCAGAATCATTTTCTGGTTTTTGAACTAAGTGTTGAAAAGATAACTTTGTAACAAAGCAAAGTTGAAATAATTTTAATTAAAGTAACAATATAATCTTAAGTTGTCCAAAAAAAATAGTGAAATTTAATCTTTAATATGTTAATTACTTATCATAGAAGCGTTGAGGTACTGACAAAGAAATACTCTAGTAAAAAGTAAATGGTTAAAACCACTTACATTTTCATTGAACCAGGACAATTAATCCATTTTATATTCAGCATCTATATAGCACAACAGTGCAACATTTTGGCTGCAAAACCACTGCAACAAAAAGCTGAAATCTAAGCAAAACATTGTACATAGGAATTTTAAGAGAAATATGTCTGGTTTTCCTTTTCTTTGTCTCTCTAAGGTTTCGTTAACTTTCTCTCTTCCCCTCTTCTCTCTCCCAGATCTTTGAATTACATTTCATTCTTTTTTTTCTTGACTTTTTTTTTCATACAAAATGTCCACGTTTTTCCTCTGTTCCCTTTCATGTCCTCTCCTGTGTCTGTAGCAGGACTTGGAGTGGCTCCAGTGGCATTAGCATGGCATGATATTGATACTGCCGGGCTATCTTCCAAAGCGCTAATGACTTAACAAAGTAGTCTTGTGGCTGCCATGGAAACGTTATAACTCTGTGAGATAGTGTATGTGTACAACTTGCATAGTAGTTCGTTTATGGGTACGTTGAAATCTAAGTCACCACAGAGATTATAAGGATTTATGGCAATAAATGTCTTCATCGCTAGTGTATCTTGACAATTTTGATGATAGTCATAACTCGTTTATCTGATATTGTAAAGATGGCTTATTGGGAATATTCCTTAAACAAACAAAACCTGAAAAAATATTATAGCTATTTAGTTAGAGAAACTAGAGCCTAATATGTGGCTGTAGGAATGTGGATGGTGATGGGTCTGATCTTGAGGTCTTTTCCGACTCAGAACCCCTGTGCAAGTCAGGAATAGTTATGGAATCCAAAACAGTATTTGTTATTTACAAAACGTCAAGTCTGATATACCAGAAAAACTGATACGTGTATTTGTACAGGAATTACTATTAACAATTTTAAAATTTTAGAATCTGAAATATTGTAGAAATTGCCATATTAAGTTATACTGAACTTGTTTGATTTGGGGGGTTCTAGCACTCTCATAAATTGCATTGGCTTTGAGTGTGTTGTCGTTACTCTTGGTCCCAGGTTTGGCCATTCATTAATACATACAAGCTTTCTGAAAACATGCCAAAAGTAAACAAACTGTTTCTGACAGTATGACATTGCCATGTTACTTATGACATATTTATTGATAATAATTGGCTATTTTGAATTGAATAGATCGTATAATTTATATATGTATAGTAATATAAATACATATAACAGATATATCTATATATCTGTGCAATAAAATGTCCACTGCATAAATCAAGTAGAATTGCAACCTTGTATGTAATTTCATCTTTAAATTCTATTAACAAACCACTTGAACTCTGACAGTGTTGTTTGTGATATTGTCAGGCCTCTTCTTGTCTACTGATTTATGTTCATATCACATTCGTGTTTATTACTGCTTCAGGACTTGTTTATTGTTGTTGTTTTTTCCCTTCTAGTCTGGCCCATTGCACTTTTTTCCCCCTTTTTTGTCAAAGAATTTTTAGAAGTGGTAAAGTTTTATTTTTTGTTTCAGGAAAAGAAATTATGTCTGCAGTTTGGTTTGTGGCTTTTTACATGAATGTAATACAGCCAGAGGTGCAAGATTGGCCGTCCTGGAGCCTGAAGTCCTTTTTTCACAGGACTAGTGCAACATGGGCAGAGCACTGTGAGCTTTCCCCACAACATCATGATAGCTCTCCTGTTCGGGAGAATGAAAGCGGTTTCCAGATTTACTGAATCCTTTGTGCCTCTGCTGATACTACAAGCCAGATTTCCTGTTTTCATTGTGTTTTTTGTAATGTTCCACACTTGTTTTCCATAAAGCACAACTCATTTTATGAAGGCCAATGGATAGCTTATAGAAGTTAGTTAATTTCTCTCGTTTTTCCCATGTTGAATTTGAACGAATGACCTGGAAGATAAGATGCCTTCCTGTTCTTTTTATCAGTGAGCCACCTGTTTTCTCTCTCATATGAATTTATGGTATATACAATATTATTAATGGTTTGTGGTAATAATTTGATTGCTCTCACCAAGGTTGTTGGTCAAGAAGATATTGCCAGTATGAAGCTTTTGAGATCAATGGTGTTTCACATACACTGTCTTCCGATATGGATGTCCGTACATTTCCATGTTTGCCAGTATTTCTTTTAGGTACTGTACTCTTAGCATGGGCCTTAGATTAATTTTTCTAAAGGATCAATTTAGGTTTTTTGGAGCATGCAAACTGTTTTTCTCTTTTCTTTTTAAAGATGTGAAACTGCTGCTCCCAGAAAGGTAATATTGTAAGTCTGAAGTAGAAATTCTAATTTACTTTTATATGCTTTGTGGCCTTGTTATTTATTTTGGTATTTAATTTAATTTATTTTGCTTTGTCTCACACCTTACATTTCAGTGTACTCTATATGGTCATGTTTTAGATTTTAGATTGCCATTTTATTAAGATGTAGTAGATGCTTTGGGGAAAAAGGGGAAGAAACCTGTCTTAAATATCCGTGCCTACACATACAGTCGTGCACAGAAAATATGCAAAAAAAATGGTTGTTTCTATACCATTTACGTAAGTGCCACAGAGGAGAACAGTAATTTACTTAAAGGTAAGAAGAATCATTGGGTTATAACCCTTGCATATAATATTTTTAACAGCTAAGTTTTGCCGTGTACTATCTGATATGAATAGAATACTAGCAAGGTACATATTTATATACAATTTAGCAAGCCACTTTATGCAGGGAGCATGGTGGAGAATTTTATATTGGATATTATTATGCAGTTTATTTTCTGTATATTTTAACAGGCAAAGAAATGAAGTTTCTCATCATTTTAGTTGTCTTGTTTCTACATTTCCCTAACTCCACAGCACTTAAATAATTATAAATTGGCTATCCAGTAAAACGGTATTTAAAGACAGTTTTTCTACAACAGAAGTTCCAAGTACAGCTTTCTTTCCCAGTACTTTGCTATTTACCTTGAGCTGTGTCAGTTTAAATGAGTTTAAAATTCCAGCTGGCCAGATACATGTTGCATATTCTGCATCTGGAAGTGGAACAATAAATGGATCTTTGGTGGAACTTTCCCTAACAGCTAACATTTTCTGGTAGCATTCAGTGGAGAAAAGAGGCAGTACTCAGTGTGTTTCTCCCCCCCGCCCCTTTTCTGTTTTAAGGAAGAAAGAGAAAATCCTGCAAAAAGAAGTAGAATTGAACGGGATATAGATAACAACTTGATTACATCCACACCTCAAACAGGAGAAAAGCCTAATAAACAGATCTCTCGAGTAAGACGGAAAAGTCAAGTGAATGGAGGTTTGTAAATACTCTAATCATACGTTATTACAGTTGAATGGTGATTCAGTAGTCTTCCAGCTGTTAACTAACATAGGACATTTCTTCAATGGTGAAGGTCATTAAGAGTTTTGTGATTGACTTCGGTGATAGCGAGGCTGAAGTACTAGTAGTAAAACAAGATTTCCGAGATTGGAAGCACAAGTTACAATGGATGAGTCTGAGAGGTAATGTTTTACCTTTGTAAGAACAATTTCAATATGGGAAGAAATGGAGAGCCAATAATAATTATTTGATTTAGCTCTTCTCCCATTTTCGTACAAGAAGTGAAACGTGACTTCCCAACTCGTGGGCTTTGTGGAACTAACCAGGATTCCTTAGATATTGAAAGCACTTGTCAAACATATAGGCAGGTTTCTGTCATAGAATCACAGAAAACTTTAGATCGGCGGGGACCTCTGTAAACCATCTGGACCAGTCCTCCTGCTCCTCGCCCGGCAAGGTCAATCCAGCTTGAAGAGTGATCTGACTTTTGAAGTTAGATCAGGCTGCTCAGAGCCTTGTCCAGTCAAGTTCTGAATGTCTCAGAGGATGGAGATTCCACAACCTCTATGGGCCCCTGTTCCAGTGTTTGACCACCTCGTTGTGGAAATTTTTTTTTTCAGTATTTCTAATAATGACACACTGAGATACATTGTGTTAGATAAAATATGCAATGAAATTTAAAGTGTCAGCTGTGGTTCCAGATCTGACTTAAAAAAAAGAAAAACACATTTTTTAGACTCCTTTTCCTAAGGAAACGAGGCTTCGTGTGTTTGTGCTGTCTGTCAGTTTTCCTTCTTTCTCCCAATAACTTTGGAATCCATTGTCTGATTTCTGCCAAGTTTGTCAGTGAGGCAGAAGCCTGAAAGATTTCATATTCCAAAGGGTTTTTAAAATCAGTAGCTAAGTACAGGATGGAGCTCCAAATGAGTGACTTCAGTGATGGAAAGTTTACAGTGTGAGAGAATTACCTGTTTGGTTGTTGTCAGGTGTCTGTGTAGCATGATTTTAGGAGTATTTGCTAATGTTAATAAAGTTTTTTTGTCTCCTGGAGAGATAATAGACATGCACTCACTTTCAGTGTGATGCATGCAGACAATGCTTAAAGATGAAAGAGAAACTATTTACTTAAATAAAGTTGTCTGAGGTATGCACATAGAGCACACTGAACGCCTTTTTCCTGTTACAGCAATACGAAGTTCTTAGTAAAGATATTCAGTATTAGTGAAGGCACTACGTTGCAGCTGGCACACCCTACGTTTTATGTAAAAACGACAGGAAGTGTGAAGTACTTGTGCAGCTCCATCAGGCTCAGCTGACAAAAAGGTTCTCAGCTCATGTGCACGAAATACATTTGCTTACTTCCATATGGACAGACATCTCAAAGACTTGTTACTGTAAAGTAAATAACTTCTCTTTCATTTCAGTCTCAGAATTGTGTCTTGGATCTCACCCATGAGATAGCAGTTTTTAGTTCCAGGATGTACTTTACATGCACATTTATAGAAAACCTTAATTGTTACGTGGTTTGTTGTTGGAATAATAAGATTTACTTAATTCTGTGTTCTTTGTTGTCTGTGATAACAACTAAGAATTATTTTACTTCATAATTGTATTTATGTGTGTGTGTTTGTGTATATGTATATATATGTGTGTGTGTTTATGTATATGGGGAGAATAGTGAAGTACGGACTTGATCTTGTGAAGTTTGGCGATTCAGCCACTGGAGTGCCACTGACACTTTCTCTTGTTTCCATCTAGTGGAGTCCCACTGATACTGACATCTATTTGTCGTGAAGGGTGCGCAGCATCTTAAAGTCTGTCTTCCATCATCAAGCACATTTAAAGGATTAAAACTTCTATTATTTGTTAATCTATAGCGTATTTCTTATAAACAATTATTGCTTCCTAATTTGGAGATGTGAAGCTTAAGATGATGTTGAAAATTGGCATTTCATTTTTATGTTGATTCTAAATCGCTACCTGTTTTTATTTTTTAATGAAATATTCAGGGTAATTTTTTGGCAACCAGGGAGAGTCAGGGAGCAGGAGGGATCTTTTCTATGGTGAAAATAATAACAACAAAAGAGAGGATGTAACTGAAAAACAGAGGCATGGTACTACACTTCATAACTTTTCTTTTACAGAAGCTGGAAGTTATGAAATGACAAGCCAACATGTAAAGCAGAATGGGAAATTAGAAGATAATCCCGCCACTGGCAGTCCCCCACGAACTACATTACTGGGGACCATATTTTCTCCCGTCTTCAATTTTTTTTCACCAGCAAATAAAAATGGTAAGCATTATTTTAAAAGCCAATAGTGTTAAAACTAAGAATGATTGTTTTGTTTTGTTTTGTTTTGTTTTATAAGAAAAAAATGCTTTGAGTGGCAGTACACTTTTCATTTCTGATTTACAAACCAAAAGTTACTACTACCAGATAAAAGGTCTCCTTCCCAATTCTTAGAAGGGTTGATCATTAATAAAAGGAGCAATAAGCTTATATGCATTAGAACATTTCTAATGTAGGTGTAAGTATCTATCTATGTGTCTTTTATTGAAAAAGTAAAATAAAATACTGGTATTAAGTTCCTTGTCCCAAACAAAAGACATTTTTCATGGTTCTTTTGGTTCTTATTTTTCTAACATGAGTCAGATAAAGCCACCTTCAGTTATTTTGAAACGTATTTTTTGGTGTTTAATGATAACTATCAGCATTCTGTTAGGTACCTCAGCTTAAAGATAATGACTATGAGTGTACTGAAATCTTAAATTCAGGAACATCAGGATCAGATTCTCCAGGACAAGCTGTTGAAGCTGAAGAAATAGTCAAACAGCTTGATATGGAACAGGTAGATGAGATTACTACAAGTACTGCAACATCAACCAATGGAGCAGCTTATACTAGCCAAGCAGTGCAGGTCAGATCTACTGTCAACAATGGTTTAGAAGAAGTAGAGGAAACAAACGATCGTGACCTGCCACCACTTACAGGTAAGAAATGTGTGCTTGCCTTGTACTCAAGTCTTGAAGCTGGAGGTAATTACTACTCTTAGGGAAATTCTGGCACCTACATTTTTTATAAATGAATATTTCATGTTTGCTTAAAGCATGCAAACAGTATTAATATTGATTTTTATGTTCAACAGACAAAACTTTTTTATGCACCAAAGACACAGCTTTTGCAAGTCTCATCTATTTCCAGTACAACTTAGTTTACTTCATAACATTTCTTCAAATGAAAACAGACATTGAAGAAGAAAGGCATTTTTATTACTATTTAACCCCCACACACACATACATGCAATAAAAATGCATCCCCTAGACTTGCTGGTCACAAAAGAGAAATTTGCAGCATTTTGTTATCTTATACAAAAATAGCATATTGAGGTGAATAAGAACATAAATATCCTATATTAGTTTTCCACAGTTTCTTCAAAAGATTCATCATACGTCTTTTGGACAAAAATTATATCCATAAAATTCAGGGTCAACTCTCTGTGGAGGTCCCACATCAAATTCTTTACGGTTACCTAAATCCTCGTGAGATCCTGAAAATGTTGGTAGCTAAGTAGTACTGAGGTTTATAAGGAGTCCTTTCAAATTTAACCTCCGAGTAGAAGGGCTGATCTGTGATCCACAGGTCCAATCCGGACCTTCTGACCAGCTCACCCAGTCTGCAGCTAAATCCCCTGTTGCTTTGTTTCCAGTGGGCCCTGCAGACAGGAGATGGGAGCAAGCTGCAGACTGAAAGAGTTGTGCTCGTTGCTTAGGGCTGACTTCCTGTCACTGCCTTACATAGGTGTTCCTCCCGGACAAAAATACCCCAGCAAATGATGGGTAGGAGCTGGTCATTTGGCTGGAACGTGCATCCAGGTAGTTCACATCGCTGAAGGTTGTATGGGTGCCTTGCTCTGTAACACGGGCACTTCCATTTGGCCAGATCATGAAGTTCTGCAGGATGACGTGACATCGAGCTTTCAGGAAACTTTGTGAGAAGCTATACAGGCTATTCCAGATGACATATGAGGACTGGCAGGGTCAGGCTGAAGGGAGATTTTTTCACTGTTGTTTGAGGCACTCGTGTATAAAATGTAAATTTTCACTTTTAAAAACTGCATTAATAAGACTAGCTCTTGTGTTGTTTTTTTTTTGTTTTGTTTTGTTTTGTTTGTTATATTTTTGTTTTGGTCACTTTCATTGAATTTTAGCACCAGTATCTCCAGACAGTGGCTACTCATCAGCTCATGCAGAAGCCACCTATGAAGAAGACTGGGAAGTCTTTGATCCGTAAGTGCTAATATTTATACTTAACATATGAATCGATCATGTTGGGTATTGGATTAAGGAATTGTTATTTGAGTTGCTACATTTTTTATATTATCGTAATGAATTCCAAAACCTCTTAACTTAAAAAAATAAGTATATATTGATGTGTTTGTTTTTCAATTTAAATTATTTATTTCTTGTGTGGCTTTAAATATTTTAAATATTTAGTGGGGCTACAACATCGCCAGTTAATGCATACACATTTCTACAATTAATGCCAACACATTTCTACAACAAAATCTGAATTTTTTTTCAGATACTATTTCATCAAACATGTTCCACCACTAACAGAAGAACAACTTAACAGGAAGCCAGCTCTTCCACTGAAAACAAGAAGCACACCAGAATTCTCACTAGTTCTAGACTTGGTAAGTACCTTTACAAACACATAGGAAAATCAGGGGGAGAGCTATGTAGCATTTGATTTATTTTGTCTGCTGCTGAAATTAGTCATGTGTGCTCTAAATAAAAATACCTTGTTGAAGGTTACACAATTTTCCTAATACTTTTATTTAAAGATAGCCTGCATAAAAATAAATCTAATAGTGGCAAGAATAGAATACTTGCTGTATTTGCTGAATACTTAACATCCGGTTTCCAAAAAAAAAAGCATTACAATTTTTATCATCTTGAGCAAAGAGTTAACTGTCCCCATAAAGTTTTCCTAGAATCGGTGAGAAAACCAAGATGTAATAAATAGGAAAATTTAGCTTCGTATGTCTTGTGTCAAAATTGACCAGGAATGAATCTTTTAATTCTTACAACATTCTTGTTCAAAGAGGCCACAAATCCACTTTCTTAAATATTCAGAGAAAATATATTTGTCTTTAGAATAATTTCTTTAAGCCTCTCTGTTTTGAAAGTGGTTTCAGACGCTGTTAGTGATGTCAGGAACATTGTTTTACCATGAGCGATATCAGTTGGCATGTCCTCTGGTGGTCGTATAAATGGATAGATGATTCAAATTGATAGATGCGGATTTGAACTGAATGCCAGTATAGCCTATGAAATTAATATCTTCTTACAATTCTGCCACTAGGACACAATTGGAATTGAAATTTTTCAAAAAATGCAAGGATAATGAAATGTATAATTCATTCCGAGAACTCTTAATCTTAACAGCACTTGCACAAAACTAAATTTTCCAGACTGAATAAACCTACCTTAAAAGGAACGTAAAAATCTAGACAACTACTTCTATTTTCAACATTCTTTTCACATTTTTTTTATTACTTTTATACCATCTTTTAATTTTTTTAATAGGATGAAACATTAGTGCACTGTAGTCTAAATGAATTAGAAGATGCTGCACTCACTTTTCCAGTTCTTTTTCAAGATGTCATTTACCAGGTAATTAGCATGCATAGAAGAATATGTACCTTTTTACTTTGTTTTAACATATGAATTCTTCCTGTTTATATTTGTTACGGTCTTGTCTAAAGAGATAAATAACTGTCTGGCATTTAACAACTGTCTGGATTATAAACTGCAGGTGTCAAATTTTGCAAGGTGGATTATCCTGTATTAGAAATACTGTGGAGCACTGTTTATTGCCACAATGTGGTAATGTTGGACAATGATTCAAATTGTAAACATTCATTGCTAAGAAAGTGTAAATGATCTTTGTGGCAGCAATCTTCAGCAGCAGCATTTCTCCTTGCCAGCAGGTGGAGGCAGGAACACTGAAAGTTTAGCCAGTATTATTTCCCGGGTGCAGCTTCTCATGGACTGTTAACTTTCTTCCCTTCATACGGAAAACCAATTCACATTGGTTGACCATTTCTTTCTATACAGAAGACATCTTCCGAGCCTGACATTAACTAGCTTCTGTCTAGATCATTAGTCTTGCTGTAACCTCCACCAGTGCCGGTTCTACCTCTTTACTCCCAGAGAGAGTCTGCTTGTTGCTTAGAGTGATTTTGATTGTCTTGTGGAGACTGCTAGATTTAGTTTTCTGTTCTGCTTTAGGAGGTATTGTTAGTTATATGTGTTTTACATTGACATACCATAGAGGAACAAGCATGGGAAGGAGGAACTCTCTTCCAGCAACTACTAAAGATGCTGCACTGACCCAGGCTGTTGTTCTCAGGTCCTTTTGTGTGATGTACCTGGGAGTAGCAACAGCTTCCCCACCATGTAGTTCGCACGATATTGGACCCCACTGTAGTATCTTTGGAGAATGAGCCAGTCATCAGGCACCTTAAAAGGACACTTGTCCAGGTATTTTTCCTGATTTTAAAAATGTTTTTCTTCACTGTTGCATATAAAAGCCCTTGGAATCTGAAAAGCTGAAATAATTTTTAAACATGGGTTTCTTATCTCTTATTTGGTGACAGCCATGCTCAGTTTCCTCCAGGCTGAACTTGGAAAGAGCCTTAGAATTAATTCTTTGGAGGTTCTTGACGTTTCTAACAGAATTAGGAAGACTAAAGCTTCATTTTTTTCCTTCCTTCTCTTAAGGGATCTCAGTATGATTTTGAGTATTTTCTGTCTAAACTGTAGTCCTTTTAGTGATTGTATGTCTAAACGAGAGTAGCTGAACTTTAACCAGGATTTTGCCTTTATGAAATTGAAGTCAATGGAAAGAATGACTTACAGTATTTCTAAATCCTTTTTTAACAATTTTATACACATGCCTGTATAGCCCTTGATACAGTAAAATAACTAAGCAGGTCCTAAATAAGTTTTGTCTTAGCTCTCTCTCTAGAGTCTAGCCTGCAATTGCCAAGGAACAGTGGCTTCTTGCAGGTTTGAGAAAGTCGTCCACTGTCTGTGAGCACGCTCTCCTGATCATTATATTCTGTTTAGCTGGTTTTACATCACACTAGGCAACTTACAAAACATTCACCTCTTACTAGGTAACAGCTAATAAGCAAGACAGATATTTTAAAGATACAATTAAATTCATGTTTAAATAGGGTATAATATACAAAAAGACAAATAATCTTCCTGAAATAAAAGTTGAAATTTGTTGGTATTGCATACCCTATTTAGTTTTTAGTCAACGATCAGCTATTTATCAGCTTTTACAATGTGTTTCTTTTGCTTATCAATTTGACCATCATCTTTGGTATAGTACTGTATTAATTTCATATCTCCATATTTCATTTTGGAAGTCATTCCAGCTGGCAGCAAAGAAGCAGACACTAAGCTGTGAGCAAAGTAGAAGTCAGCAAGTTACTATATATAAACCCTCTGAAAACAATATCTGCTGTGAAAGATACATTTCTGAAGATACTTTCCATTAGTATCAAAATGTCTACCACTTTCATGTAGGTTTTCCAAAAATATTAGACAATTAATTATCTTTTTAAGATTTTTAAGAAAGAGTAAAACCTAGCTCAGTGCTCGTTTTCCGACTGAATGTCTTGATTTTCTCACAGTGAGACTGACTAATAATGCAAATACAAACCTGAGTTCATAGCATTTCAATTTTCTTACCCATCCAAAGGCATTAAGCCAGTGCTCTTGCAGTAATAGTGTGATGATAAACCAGGTACTTTCTCAACAAGATACTCCAGAACTGGCCATTGTAGGGTACTACAACAGCAAGAATCAGATTGTCTTAGTTTTGGAAGGCCTATTATAACATATATCTAAATGCCTTTGGTCTGCGAGTCAAGCAACAAGTTTCAGGTTCAGGAACTCAGCTCTGTTGCTATTAGTTTCAGTGATTGTAAGTGGTGGCCAGCTTTTAAGAAAAGTTTCTAAAAATAAGGGCTTGGTTGTTTGTATTTTTCACAACTTACCGTGAGCTGTGCAGAAAATTTAATATATGAGCATACAGCAGTGTTCTGCAAACTTAAGAATTATTATGTGATTCCAGCACTGACATACAGAGGTTTTTAAATCTTTGACTGAGTCACTTAAAGTCACTGATTTCTGTTTAAAAATAAAAAATAAATCTGTAAAATGGGTATAGTTATGCTCACTTCAGGCTTTTGAGATGATGAATTTGTTTGTTTGTGTTTCCTTCATTGAAAAATCTCTAAATTATACCAGTGTTTAAGTTTTGGACTTAGTAAAAATACGTTTGTAAAGCTGAAGTTTTCTTAAATACTGTATCTGTTAAGTACTGTCTTACATCTGACTATAAAAATAAATGTTCAGCTCTTCAACTGTAGACTTCGGATTTTATACTGTTTGCATTATTGTAGCACTTTACATTAAGCAGCTTATCTTATTAAGAAATTTATTTGTTTATTTATTTTCCCCTTTGGTAAAGAGGTTTTCACTGTATTTTGTTTCTGTTGCTGGGGAGGCATCAAGTCCCAGACATGAGATCATCTCACCCTCTGTTCGTTCAAAGGGTACCTTCCATGCACTAGCAGGCCTTCGTAAAAAGGCAGATGTTTTCACTCAGTTCTTCAGTTGAAATATATCTTTACTGCTCTATCACAGAGTAATTCACTTTGATCTTTGATCCTTGAAAGATGTTCTGGAACTACGTAGGTCAGTTGTAGATTATTGAATATAGTGTTACCTCTGTTCCATCTTACTGTCGCCAAAGACTACCTAGATGCTTTACTTTGTTACTGTAGTGGAATGAGGCAAACAATGCTTTTGAATTCTGGCTCTCCTTTCTAATGAACTCCACTCTGTCTGTTTCTCTGAAATAACAGCAGAGCCATCGAGCTTTGGATCTGAAAGCCTTCAGTGTGTCTTGGGCAGCATCCACAAAGAAATCTGGTCTTAGGTCAGGAAGACTTCATTTTAGTTCCGTAGAACCTCTGGAGTCGTACTTCTGCCCCTTGACGAGCCATAGCCAGCTACGGCTCAGGCAGTTCTGTCTGTTGGTGAGATGGTCCTCGCCTTGAGTCACTTACGGCAGGGTGCAGTCGGGATCCAGTCGGGCTTGTTTACCTGGCAGGGCCAGCCTGCTGCCAGGCCTGGAGCAAGACCCAGCTCCGTGCATCGTGTGTGTCCCGTGCAGTCTGACCTCTGGCCGTCTGCACGTGCCGCCCGCCCTTGCAGCAGACTGTGTCAGGGCTGTTTCAGGTAAGGCCAGGAGCAGTCAGGTTAGCCTGACCGGGGTGTCTGGCATGGCCCAGGTCAGCGCGGGTGCACGGACGCAGCTGGGGCCCTGCCATGCTGCACAGCGCGATGGGTAAGTGCAGCTTCCCACGGGCACGTTAACTAACGTGTCTCTGGTTTTCACCTTACAAAATGACGGTACAATCATCAGATATACAGATATGTTACGGGTGTATTGAAATTAATTATCGTAACTTCAGAGATTTTTACACTAAGTGGAATACATGTATTTTGCTGGGGGGTTTTTTGTTGTTTTTTTGTTGTTTTTTTAATGCATGAAAGGAATAATATTTCCTTCCAATTCCTCCTTCAAAGAATTAAAGTCCTGGTGTATTCTGAACAAGGAGCACATTAAGAGAACTTGTATGTACATACATTAGAAGTGGAAATTTATTTTAAAATACTTCTTTTAAGAATTTTTTTGTCCATAACAGTTTTTTTTTCTCCACAATACAAACCTAAAAGTTCTTACTTAATAAATGGTTACCGAAAATTTCTTCCGATTTTATCTTTGAGTGTAAGCTTTTTTAGAATCGTGTATTGTTTTTTAATGAGCTAGAAGTTTCTTATTTAACAGATACTGAAAAATAATATTACAATGTAAAGAATTCCATGTAAAATTGCCCTCTTTAAAAACCACTGTTTTCAGACTGGCATTACTGTCTGCCGTATGCCAGTGAAAATCACCCACTTCCCTCAGCATTTCTTGAGGCAGCAGTTGGACATTGGGACAGGTTTGAATGACAGTTTTGATTTTGCACCTTTAGATTTTTTGCCATTGAACTAATGGGATGTGATGATCATTTTGGAAAAAAAAACTTTGAGGAGGCTTTTCATATTACAACTGTGAGTCACGTTGAAGTAGGTGATATCATGCATCTCTGTGGACACATAAATGTTCAGTCATTAAAAATGGTGAAAAATACTACTAGACTTCTATATATATTTTCAAAACTTACATTTCACGTTAGATCTTCTCATAAGAAAGCAGGAATGAGAAGTGGAGGGAATGCAGTGGAATTGGGCAGTAAAAAAAATAGGAGGTGGTAAATAAGGCTGAAGATGGAAAGGGATAAGGTGTTTATTTGCCGGACTTATGGTGAATTTCAGACTGGAGAAGGAAGGGGATGTGCAATGTTGGTACAACAGTGAAGAAGAAAAGGGGGAAGACATGGGGAAGATGCAAAAGGAGAGGGAGAAAAGGGGAAATGTTGGATGTGTTTTGTTCTACTTTGGTTACTTAATTCTTCTACCCTGGTTACCTAGAGTTGTGCCAGCTCGTCCTAGCTGGGTGTAGTGATACAGGTGCCTTATGCTGTGCCAGTGTCACAAAACACTAAAAACAGAGCAGTGAATCTGCTATCAATGTCATTATCTGTGTGTGTGTGTGTATAAGGTGTAATTAGAAATACATAATCTAAAAAGAAATTCTTTTCCCTGGATTTCTTGTTTGCATTCACATATAAACTTCTTAGATAGATATTAAGATAGATACACGCTTATGTGTCAGTAATCCAAAATAGAACACATTACAAAGATGCTGCAATTATCCACAGACTAAACAAACTGAAAAAGAGAAAAAGAATGCACACATGAGGAACGCAAGCAACCATAACTGTTCTCTGATGTAATTGATTTTTAAAATCCTTTAGCTGGCCATTGTGACCAATTTAATTCAATCCAGCTTTAAAAAAAAAAAAAAAAAAAAACACAATAAATTGTATACCAAATGTGGCAGTTGAAATACTGACAGATACCTTAGTTTAGTGCTTTGGTTGCCAGGAGAGTTTGTAGAAGAGACGTTAAAGAGTCTTTCTGAAATGACATCTGTGTTTCTTCCATAACAGAGAACAGGCTTGTTAATGTGAAATCAAGCTCTTGAGGAAAACTTTGAACCAAATATCATCCTCCTTACTTACCATTATTTGCAACTGTTATCTCGTGCAGTGAAAACATGAATGTCCTTTCTGTGACTCACTTTTAGTTTTGAAGAGTTAAGTTTTAGGTCCCAATAAAGTAAATATTTTCTAAGGAAAATCACACAAGCAGAATAATCTTTACACATTTGCAAAGAAAAACTCACTTTCCCTTAAACTCAAGGTTACAACTAAAGAGGGTGCTGGCTGTGCTATATGCCTGTTATATATAGAAAGAACGTTCAGAACAAACAATTTGCACTGAATTTACAATCACAGACAACTTGAATGTTATTTAGCATCAGGTCACCCGGAGGCTCCGAGTCAATTCATTACATTTGTCTTTGTGGTAAGACGAATACCTCATCTAGCCTTTGAGCAAAACCTCACTACCTTATTATGGCTAAATGATATGTCATTTTCACAAAGATTTTAGTGCCGTCAGGAGACATATGGCGTGAAGTCACGCTTGTCAACTCTGTATTTAGAAAGTTGGCTTCCCAGTAGCATCACAGATAAATGGAGCCCAGAAACCCATCAAGCACAGGCTGTGCTCTCTCCAAACCATTCTTGATAGCAGGGTTACTTAACTTACTGCCTCACAGCGTGAGCTACCCAGAATGAGAAAGGAAGTAGACCTTGGTTGCCTAGTCAATGGATGTATCTTCGTATGCTAGAAGCAGGGGTGCTCTTGCCAGATGTGATAAGATTGTGGGCTTTTGATTATTACTCCTAGTATAGAAAAAAATGAAAAATTAAGTGTTACTGTAGTAACTGGTCACTCTGCAAACTTATGTCAAAACTTTAGACACTTTAAGAAAGCAATAAAAGCCTTACTCAATTTTAAGCTAAATCATGACATTTCCATTGGTTTAGAAATATGTACTTCCTTTAAAGGACTAAGATCTATTGCAGCATGTGCTAATGATGTGAAACTTTGTATTTACTTAAACCATTCCCATTTTCTTTCCTTCTGGTCATTTGATTGTGTCTACATATAAATTTGACACAATTCGGTTAAAGTAATACAGATCCTTTGTGGAGAGTTACTTGGATTTGAAAGTAAATTTAAGCCTATTCCCAATTGGCTATTTAAAAAAATTATATATTAAAAAAATGATAAAGCTGAAATTACCTAGTTTTAAATAGAAGTTCACTACACTCCCTTTTCTGTTTTAACAAGGCTTTTCTGAAAACAAGGCTTTTTCTCATGTTATTCTGTATGTGGGCAATCTCTGAATCAATAAAAGGTAAGCAGAGAAGAAGGTTGCCTTTTTCACCCATAAGCATGTGTCCTCAGCATTGGTTAAGGTCAAGTCCAAATCTCTGCCAAAAAACACACTGGGCCATCTTCCAAAAACAAGTACGAATGTTGCACTGCAGGAATAGAATAGTGCTTGACATGTTCCCTCGTGTCTGCCGTGGTGTTGGGCCATTGGACTGAAGCTATAGATTTATATAGGTGCCTTCATGGGAACCTAGGTCTTGTACTTTGAGTTAAAGCAGCGAGAGGAATGCAGAAGTCTCCTAACTTCGTATCTCTTCTCTGGAGTCTACAGTTTTTTACAGGGAATAGTTTGTGTGTGCAGTTCTGTGCAGGTGGTGTGTGAATTAATGGAACTTTGGAAATAGCTGAAGCCAATTTTTTATCACTTCTGACACCCCCATATTCAATGTGTAATTCTTAGTGGAAGAAGGTTATTAGGAAGATTATTTACATGCTGGCATACATTATCTGCTAATTGAACTCATGCTGCCCAGCTGGTGAAAGCTGATTCAAAATGTTTAGTCAAAGCAACTGGTTTCATTTTTCTTTAGAGATTGTCTACATTTTATATTTTAAATAATTTTATTTATTTTTAAATAATATAATTTAAATAATTTCTAATAGCGTCAAGTTCTCTAGTAAAATTAAGCTTAATTTTAGTATATTATGCTTTTACTTATAGCTGCTTAGGCTTCAAACTAGTTTAATTTTGTTTTAATTAAGTTGTTATTCTGTTGGAAACTAGTATTTGATGTTTACTTTATTCATAATGCTCATTTTGACCTAATCTTTACAAACTGATACTTAGTTGTGCAAGCGATAACTGAAATATTTTGAATCTTGTACTAAAGTCCGTCTCTGCTTCAGGTTTATGTCCGGTTAAGGCCATTCTTCCGAGAATTCCTGGAACGTATGTCTCAGATTTATGAGGTAAAAATAATTAGATATTACCTTTAAATTTTATTTTTAAATTATATTCACATATTTTTCTCTAAAATAATTATTTTTCCCCTTTAATCCATAGATCATTCTTTTTACCGCTTCTAAGAAGGTGTATGCAGACAAGTTACTGAACATACTAGATCCTAAAAAGCAACTGGTCAGGTAAAAATAAAAAATTGTGAACATACCTGTTGTAGGCAAACAAACTATTATCTCCTAACAGATGTGATGAAGAAAGTGATTCTGACATTGTCTTTATTGCACTGTCTCACTAAACTGATTCTTTGTGCTTATGTTCAGCTTGTCTAAAAGTGAGAGAAAAATGAAATCAAGTGGTTGAATTACTGCTTTGGTGATAAGATAAACCCAGACATCTTTACTTTGCACTCTTGTGGCCAAAAAACTTATCCATTCATTCTCCATAGTGTATTAGAGTTGCTCACTGAAAATTACCTCCTAGGTAACAAAAATGTGTTTTAGCTGCTTTGGAATAAACATAATGAATAAAGAAAATGAACAGATTACTGGAAAATCCAAGTATTAGACTACTTTTAAACTATTTGCATTTGATTTATTATTTATAAATCATGAATTCCATAGTTATCTTTGCAAATGTTATTATTTCTTACTCAATCACAAATAATTTGTGGGTTCTGTAGTAAACTTGTTTTGGTTTTTCATTTCTTTTGTTAATACTTAGCTTTGTTTGGAAGAGATTGGCATTTCTCAAGAACAGTGCCTTAAGGAATAAAGAAATTCTATCAGATGAGATTCTTTCTGTTATTCTCATCTGGAAGGTGGACTGTTATGTGGGAAAGTTGAAACTGAAGAGGGGATTTCTCAGGGATTCATCCTAAATAGGGTATCCAAGTAAGGGAAACAGCAACTGTACTTGATTATAGTCAGGACTGTGTAAATTCTGCACCTGGAATGCCTTTGGCAAAGCACTTCTGCATCATTTTATTTTGGTAAATTTACTTGCTACTGCATTTTGAACGAGCAAACAAAACTAGACATTTGAAGTTAGAAATGCACAATCATTGGAATATCTGAGCCTACCTGAATCACACAGCCAGACAGGATGTATGAACAAGTAAGATATTTGCACATATAGAAAATGCGTCTAAGTGTGCGTCCGGAGTGTTAATTTATTTTTCTCCAAGAATCTAATATTTATGATTGAGGACTACAATTTTAATTGTGTTGGGAACAGGGAAAATGTAATAAAATATATAACCAAACAATATTCTAAGAATTTACAGAATTTCTGTGAAATTCATGTGATGCATGAATTTAGTTGTGATTCATGTGCCACTGAAAAGCTGACATCGAGGCATGATGAGTTTTGACATTAGCCTAAAGGTAGATTTGTCAGGCACTCCACACGTGTGACTCAGAATCTATATATAAATTCATTTGCTGCTGAGGCATCAGCTTATTTTCTTCCATAGCAACATTAGGAACTCAACCCCTTTATGAAATTAAGCACACTTTGTACAGCTTCTAAAAACTTCTGTTAAAAATATAAGCAACCTTAAACTGCATTGTAATTGCATTTACAACTATGTAAAACTTGAAATCTGTCTAGTTTATAATTTATTTTTGAATTACAATTACATTGATATGTCATGAAATTTCAGTTTTATTCCTGGTATTTTTTTTTTTTTACTCGGAGTCCTTTTATTCTACCCATCCATATATTTACTATGTATTTCTTCTGTAATAAATTAAAAGGGAATATACTAATTGGAAAGGAAGAAGTTGATGGAATGTTTTGGCCTCAAGGCTTTTTTGAAGCTCTAAAAACTGAAATAGGTTAATTGTGAACAGAGGTAACATAAAAAGGAAAATATTTCTTCTGATACTTTCTAACACTGGCATGTGGAGGCTGTGTACTGTAGTGGTTGGAGCAAAATTAAAAGAACAAACCCAATAAATTGGTTCCGGTGCAGACCTAATCTCTGATTTTGGGGCCTTGCAAAATAATTTCAGTATCTCAGGTCCCTTTGTTAATCCATCTGCAAAAATGGTTAGAAAGCAAGACCCTGTTGACAAATATTTGTTACATCTGAGCTGAGCTTTTTCTGTTTAAACACGGTTACCTGCAGAAGAAGACGCATATAAATCAACTTAACTAGTAATTTTACCAGTAAAAAGGTCAAAATAGAACGGAAAACATAGAACAGTTCTTAAAAACGAGCTAAGTAGATCAGAAGAGAAAAAAAAAAGGATAACATTTGGCAGTGTTAACTTGTCTTATTCCCTATGCCATGTAGATGTTGCAATTGTTCACATTAATTAGTATTTTACTTTAATCACAGGCATCGACTTTTCCGTGAGCATTGTGTTTGTGTACAAGGAAATTACATAAAGGATTTAAACATTCTTGGTAGAGATCTTTCAAAAACGATCATAATTGACAATTCACCGCAAGCCTTTGCCTATCAGGTAAGTATGCTGCCATCAGCAAACTTTTTAGACGTGGCAAAAATCTTTCCGAAGGAATACAGTGAAAAAGACTGCGTTATTTAAGTTTTGCACTTAACTTTGTATTTAAGTTTACAAAATGTACTTTAACAAATCACTCAGGTTTGCTTGCTGTTCTCATGTGAAGAACGAGTCAAGTGTAACCTGAGTGACTTATTATATGAACAAACTATATAACCAGTCAGTTTTATTTCTCATTCAGCTTTTCTAAAGAAACTGCCAGGTTTGCTAAGACTGTCGCTTGGACTCTATTGCAGATTTATATTTTTAATGCTAGTGAAATCATTAAGAACAGATCACTGGTTGAAGTCATACACACAGCTGTGAAAATTATTTATACTTAAATGTTATAAAGTTATGCTCTGTGATTTAGATTTTTCCAAAGTATGGTATGTAACTATTCCAGTTAGTCCTATTATATAGATAAAGGAATTCAGTGTGATCTCTAATGTCTCATCTACATTAAAGAAACAAAACCAAAAAACCCTGTTTGATTTAGCCTCATTTGCACAAACTACAGCCAGTACACAGTTAGTATCCATGTGTTGTTTTAACATAAAATTTTCTCAAAATACCAATGCTTTTCAGTTCAGCAGAACTTCTACAGCTAGATCTATTTTAGCTTTGATGTGGAAATTTTTGCAGTGATTTATGCAAAGTAAGGAGTTATTTTAGAAGTGAATTTTAATACAAACTTTAGAGGAAAAATACATATTAATAAAGTCTAGCTTGGAAACATTTTTCCCCAAAATGCTATTTCACAAATCATATTTTTAGATAAATTAAGTATAAGTCATGTGTTGATGATTTTTTTTACTTTAGCTTTCAAATGGAATTCCTATAGAAAGCTGGTTCATGGATAAAAATGACAATGAACTCCTAAAATTGATTCCATTTCTGGAGAAACTTGTAGAGCTGGTAAGTCTTTCCTTCATTTGGCTTTTTTTCCCCCCCCTAATACATTAGTTAGGGCTTTTAAGCAGCATCACATACTTTAAGATTTTGAGTCACTGAGATTTTGACTGCTAAAAGTCATGTATGTCTCTTGGAAGGTGTTACTCTGGGCAGTAATTCAAAGTTTGTACGAGGGCTTATCTACATAGCAAAAGACAGAATGTCGTCACTTCTAACTGTGCTTTTAATCAAAAACTGGAGAATTCTGACATCAATTATATAATGAAATTGAGAATCTGTAGAAATTCAGGTTAAATAATGTCTTCTGTTGGCTGTGGTGTGTGCCTTTATTCTTAAAATGGAAATAATCTTATTCCTAAATTGTTGTGAATGTTATATAGTTGTTTTGATAAGCCACTGGTAATTAGAAATATTCTTGGCTTCTATTTGTTATATTAATATACTGGTGTTAGAAATTTGACCGTGTTGAAATCTGACTTATAGATGTGTTCACTCTTCTAAAACCTGCATTTTTATTTTTTTCCCTACAGAATGAAGATGTCCGACCTCACATCAGAGACAGATTTCGCTTGCATGACTTGCTACCCCCAGATTAAAGCCTTTTGTCTAATTACTGAAGGGGGAGAAAATGCAGGACCCTTTTGGACTAAAACAAAACATTGCCATTACTGTTGAAATTTTGCATTTTTGTACCCCGTCTTGCTTTTCTTATCTTTGGTGCCCAACAATAATCAAGGGTTACAGAAAGAGACTTTATATATCTGAGATTGAATACATACAGTACAATACAGTACAACACAGTAGGTAGGCTAGAACAGAAAAGTCTTTAGAACTAGTGCAACTCCGATGAAATTTTTTTATGTACAGGACATCTGCAGTTTATAAAGAATTCTGTTTCTGCCACCAGCAGTTTGACCTGTAGAAACACAGGATTTTATGATATAACAGAGATTGAAAATGGACTCTTATTTTCTCTCTGTTCGGTGCTCTAAGTGGGTTTGTAGCCACTTTTCTGTTACTTTTAAGATTCTCATTTCAACAGGAATGGCCAGTAAAAGTTGTTTTATTTTTCCTGTTAAGGTTTATAACCTTTTTACACTTTTGACCTGTATTAGATTAGAATTTCATTATGCATTCCTTTTAGTTGAGGCGCTTCATAGTTTTTCTGGAAATAGCCAAATTTTCTTAGTTTTTTATTATACAGTTGAATGGCCGTTTTCCTGCTTCGTCTGCCTGCATACTGTATATTTGTTTAAAAATATTCTCTAGTTTTAGTCCATGTAAGTTTCATTTAGAAAGAAAAACCCTGCATTTATATTTTGTTTCTGTAATATTCTACTGTAGTTGAAATCTTTTCAAAAATCAAGAGACTGGCTAGATAAGAAGAATATAAGAATTACTAATATTCAGAATATTTTAAACCATTGTGATGGCATGTACTCTGGACAGACAATATCTTGCAGTGGCACAAACAACTGATGGACAAGGAATACCTCAGACTATACTGTGCATGCAAATCCGTAAAGGAGAATTAGTTTTGCCACCTGTTAGGTTTGATGCAATTCAATTACTGCTGCCTTCTGTTTCCTCCAAGAATGAAGTATTCTGCACAGTTGCTCAGTATTTTAAGATGTTTTGCATGGGCTGATGGTACCTCTGTTACACTGCTCTTGGTTACAATCAGTTTTAAACTGTGACAGTGAGGGTACCTAACAGTAACTATGCATAATCCTGTGGTACAGTAAACTCCCATGCCACCAATGCAGTCAGTCTGCTATCATAGTGGTTTTCTATACTATATGGAAATAGTCTTTAAGCCTTGGTTCTCTAATGCAGCTACTACAAGAGGTTGATATTTTTATAATGGTGTGTAATCTCCTTTTCAGGAGGCTTTTTATGGAAGGTATAATTTGTAAAAGTTAGGATGCTTTGCCTCTCGACTGCATTAACATGCCATAGGCTCAGACTGTTTTTGTGTAAAAGATGTCACAGAACGGCACTTTTTCTAAAGAGAAGTTTGATATTTTGTATGCTTGTTAAGAAAGTACAGTATTGGAAATTAAAGGTGGACAACTGATAATTGAGAAGTATGTCAATTAATTTTTTATGTATATTACCTGTTTACTTGTACAATTTTATTGTACAAATTACATGCAGCTTCATTTTCAAATGAGTCCTTAAAATAAGGAAAATCTTTTTAGGAAAACATTTAATTTTTGTATTTTTGATTTTAAAAGGCATGAGTTATGTCGACTTTTTCCAGTGTATTAATGAAGATTTTAACTTTTCATCAGGTTGAGTGTTTTCTTACTATATTATCTGTTGTGTATGTAGCTAGCACATTGTGTCACTGAACTGTTTAAAAAATTAGCATGTAGAGCAAGCCTGTTTTGTGGAAAATCCTTATTCATTAAAAAAAAAAAAAACATCATGGCAGATTTTCTGCAAAAAAAAGTGAAAACATTTGCAATTCAGAATACTGATTTTTTTTGTATTTAAAGAAAGGTATTTTGCTTGCAGGAAAGAAATACTACAGATTCATTTTAATGAGAATCTTTTAAATGTATTTATCTTTAGGGCATCTGGGCATCTTTACGCTGTTTGTCTTATGTCTTTATTGAAATAAAATGTACATAACATTACCTTTATATATGCTTTTGCGCAGACGTGTGAACCCTGTAACCATCCCCGTTCCTTCTTGTTTTTATGTTGATAAGATGGTTCTGGAAATATTTATAGATTTTGAAAATGGTCAGCTTGTATTTGAATTGCTACATGGTTTGCCAACTATTTTTTAGTTGTTCGTTAAAATGTAAATCTAAATCTAAGATTTTTAATTAGTTTAACAGTGAATCCTTGTTTAATGTGGAATTCTTCCAAATTTCTTAGAGTAATTTACATAATAGTAATTCACTAGTCTACCAGAATGAAACCGTTTTTGTTAAGTAGTTCATAGCTTTTCTCTGACTGTAAAAAGAGATTATCATCTGTTCAAATAATGTCCTTAAACATGTGCGTCCTATCTTTGGCTAAAACCATTATAAAAGTGCTTTCTTTAGTTAAGGAAACCAAAGCATACATTGCACTTTACAGCTGTATCTGTGTTGTGATTATCAGAGCAGTGAGGGAAATCAAAATGTAAATTGGAGGATTTAGTTCTACATAGATGCACAACAACAATAACAGAGACTGCTTAGTAAACATATTAAATATTAATATTTTAATGTGCTGCAAGTCTGGTATTTATCATTCTGAACTTTCCTTGCAGAATGAGTCTACCTTCTTCAAAATCTAAGTTCCTAAAAATTTCAAACACTTCTGGCATAAACAGTCTTTGCATGAAGCAAAGTTATATTCCATCAGGTTTTATTTTCATCTTGTTAGTCTCGAGGGTAAGGCTTAACTGTTTCTCTGATGTTAGTCTGGATCAAATTGTGCATACCAAAATTGACACTGATATCCGGGGGAGTCTCAGCTATGTGTATTACTCGAGTCTTGAATGTAGAACTGTGCTACTTAAGCAGTTAATCTTGTAGCTGTATCATTTAATCTAATTTTATGTATGTTTAGAAAACACAGCATCCTATTTCCAAAGTTCTTAATGATTTTGTTTGTGGTCTTTGGCTTGATCATGGCAATTGTGTGTTAATTTTACATGGCCATATGTATTCTGTTCTAGGTTTGAGCATTCTTAGTTCTGACAGCAAAACAACGTTTCATACTTACATTGGCAATATATGTTCGATCTCTTTTTTTTATACTTCCTTAAATTGTTATATAGATAGAATAGCATTCACCTTGGTACTATTGGCTTCTTTTCCACCTTTGATTCATTTTACCCTCCATCTGTATAGGAAAATATTTTTTTCATTATTATTCAAATGTATCTGAAAACCTGAATGTTTCAAGACCTGATCAAACATCTCCCAAAGCAAGAGTTATATCAACCGAATGCATGCTAAGGAGGCATATCTTCTTTAAACAAAGCACTTAAGTGTGTTATTAAAAATAATTGGATATGTAAGTGCTGTGCTGAATGAGAATAGAAGGAAGTGTTTGCTGAAACGCCTTGCAGAGGCAGCGAGCCATGGGCAGCAGAACTGTTGCTCTCACTGTTAGAAGTGAGCGCCCTTTTCGTACCACATCTCCCCTCCCCAGACTCTTTCAGACATCTGATTTAGGTGGTTGTTGGATTGGCACATCTGAAAAAGCATTGAGCTCTGGTGAGGAGAGGGACCAAGACTGAGTGGCTGAGAAAAAGGTGGAAATCTCATAAACCTGTCTTCCACCAGCAGCGTAGTAATGTGGGCCCGCAGTCTGGAGCAGCCTTTAATGGTAGAGCTTGGTCATTTGGTAAGGAAGGCTGTCCAGAAACATGAAAATACTGTTAGTAAGCTGAGTGAATACCCATGTGCCTTTATTTTTTCCTTCTGGTTCTGACTTCTGTATAGCATTGCATTGCAAATCATACCCTTTATTCTTCTTTGTCTAAATCAACCTGAACCAACCACATCCTGTTAGTATATTAAAGTAGATGATGAGATTCATAGCTTCACAATTGATACTAAATCTAAGGAAAGCCCCTGTCTGTGGTGAGATGCTTATATCACAGTGAATTGTGGCTGCTGAACTCGTCTCCCTTGCTGCCATACCTCCCTCTTCTGACTGAGGACTGGATGAGCACTGAGTACACCTACATCTGGGGAGTTACAAAAGTTATCTGTGCCTTCTTCGTCCCCTCCCCGTACCGTGCTCCCGTTACGTTCCATTTGCAGGACTTGGAGAGCACACCTTTACAAAGCTAACATTTCAGTCTAAAATTAGTATTTACATAGCTAAAATTAATCTAGTACATATAACTAAATTATAATGTAATGGATTTCAGGAAGTCAAGGCCAGAAAGTAAATATTCACAACATATTGTCAATTTAAAAAAAAAAAAAAAAAAAACAACTCTACCTACTGGTATGGTATCAGCACAGTTTGACAAGTTTGTTCCAACAGGTGCAAAGAGAAACTAATCACTATTATATTAAAGTCTTCCGCTGTAAGTAGAAATTCAAGTTAAATATTCAGTATTTTTCTGGTGAAAGGACTTCCATGGATCTATGTGGCAAAGCAGGCAGGTGGTGCCTCTGATCTGCAGTCATGCTGATTCAATCAGTCGACTCCATTAAACTTCTCTAAACTCATCATCAAAGACTGAGACAAAGATATGAAATAAAGAAATCACAGTCGCATGGCACCTAGGCAGTACAACAAGTGTCAGACAACAGTGCACAGCGTATTGTTTGTGGCCCTCGCCTCCTGAGACAAGGCAAATGTCTGCCGTTTTTAGAAGACAAATGCCTGTTTCTGGGAGAAGCAATCCATCAAAGGTGTTTCATCATTATTTTGAGGACTGGAATAAAAAGGGACTTTAAAATCCACTCTGTGAATAGTATGAATTTGAAATGTGAAGAGTGAAAGGAAAGCCCTGAATTACAGCGGAAGGGTGGAGTTCCACAACAGCGTAGGCTGAGCTGGTTCTGGGAGGCTTCTCCCTCCTCCCTCCTCTCCCCAGGTAACGTGTTACCCGCTTCCTTCCGCCAGCCCTGGCGCACGCAGCTGGGTGGTAAGCCTGTGCAGGGAGCTGATCCTGCTGAAAACTAAGCATGCTATAATGATGAAGATCAGTTAAAGCTGCTGTGGAGTGGAAGCTAAAGGAAGGTCCATGGGAAGGCATTTTTTTTCTGAAAATATGTCACGTTAAAGTCATTCAGCTGGAGAACAATGTTCTTAAGACTTTAAAGAACTATTCTCAAAGATTTGATTAGACCAAAACCATGTAATTTCAGCTTCGCATCTTAGATTCTTGATGCTTACATAAAATCCTAAACAAGTTGATAAATGGCTGATGAGAAGTAGCATAGATGCATCATTTTCTTAGTTAGTGGTCATAATTTTGTAAAAAATATATAAAAAAAAATAAAAAAATCGACAGCAACTTTTTTGTTTGGAAGCAAGCAAGGATGGCCTACTAAAGATTAACTTGTATAGATTCCGTTAAGCACATCACTATTTTGGTTGTCTTGACTGTGTAATGTAATACTGTTTTGCTTTATTTTTTTGATACTTGCAAAAATGTCATTGTACTGATAGGCTGAATCTTGTAAAATACAATTGAAAGAGAACCAATGTTCTACAAATTTGTGTTTCTTTTGCCATCATTTCTAGTATATAGAATCATAAAGATTTATATTAAATATTTATGCTCTAATTACTGTTTTTATGATTTTTAGCTTTTATAAGCCTTCATTGAAGACTCAGTTTTCTGTAAAGCAAGAAATTTCTCATGTCAGTTTTCCGCCTTTAAAACTGAAGGCAAATAAGCGTTGTTTATGCTTTTTAAAAGCTAAGGATACTGGAGACCAAGAAAAAAATAGATATGGTTTATGGACTGAAATTGTTACGGCAGGTTCTTTTAAGATGGTCTTGCTTTGAACCTGATTTTCAATATGCATTACATATTCCAGTGAATATCTTGTAAAATTACCACAAGGCCTGATCTGTCTCCTTTTCTTTTGTTTCTCCTCCTGAACAGAAACCTTTAGACTTCTTCAAAATGAGAGCTGTCTGGTTTCCTAGGAGGTAGTAGTTCCTTTGACTCAGGGAGCTGTGCCTTAATTTCCTTCTCTATACAGTGGGAATAATACTTAATTGTTCTAATCCAAATACTTAAATTTAAACATGCTGTGTAAATATATAATATTTTTACAATTAATATGTTCCCAGTCATTGCACAGTTCCTAGTAGTTTCATAATTATCCTCACAGCACACCGAACTTACAAAACTGTTTAGACTCGGTGAGGATATAACTTACTGCATTATTTGATCTATCATTATGTCTCTAATGTTATTTCTACTGCCTGGTAAATGGGTAACAACAAAAAAGGATGATAAATGTGGAAGTCATATTTTTTCTAGCTAACATAATCATAAGAGGATCTTCCACTTGTTATACAAAGGACTGATGTTGTTCTAAATTCATTGTCTTCAGACAAGATATATCCTCCTTTTCCACTGAGTCTCTCAGCTTCTCACAGAAATCAGCGTTGAGAAGTGGGCTGAAGTAACCTGAATTGAGCCGATGTTTCCCCCTTTATGCGTTTGATGTTATTAGACAAGGTAGAAGGAAACATCGATGAAAGCTTGGCTGGAGGAGGCTCGTGAGGGCCTGGTTTGTAGCACCGGGCGCATCACTTGTTTTGCTGTTCAATCCCGAGACAAAGGTGTCCTCCACTTCCAGCCTGCTCCGATGGGAACGTCCACACAATGTGGGGCATCAGAGGTCGGGGCCTTGCCAGGCGCTGACTGAACCAGAGGCTGCCCTCTCCCTCGGCCTTTGTGCAGAGCAGCCTAAGGGGGCAAGAGGGGCCTTAGAGTTTCAAAATAAAATATTCCCTGGTATCAGTGGGGAGGAAGCTGAAGAAGAGCGACAGCTTGAAATCAGGTTTGTGTCCCATGTCTGACTGACAGCGCAGGCTACAGCCTTACCTCGAGTCTGTCTTTGGTCCTGGTTTTATACTTGTGAATACTTGGTTCTTGTAGGTGATCTTTATGATTCCACTCAGTTTGGGTACAGTCAGCTACTGGGTTTGAAGTGTTGAGTGCAGGACTTGCCTGCACGCCTCTGGTGATCGCAAGGCCACGATCCCCCTGGGACCTGAGCTAAAACTCACCCTAAACAGAAGGAATTATGCAGATCAACTCTGGAAAGTGTATTTGGGCTGCTAGACTATTGCTGTAGCTTTACTGCAACCGTGCACCTGTGTTTCCTCTGGTTGACCATGAACCTGAAAGCTGGGAAATGGCCTGAGTCATGACATACCTTTACTATAAGCTTATTTGGGGGGATTAGAGGACACAACATTCTGGAATTAGACCTAAAATATTTTTTTTCTCCCCTCCCACTCAGCCATGTAGTCACTCCATTAAGCCACTTGCATAGCGCGTTTCCAGCAGGACTGAAAGGCGACTGACAGCCACCAGCCCCAAAGCCACCGCGGTCCTCACCTAGGGGCTTGGCCAACTTCACACGTGGCTTTCGCTGGGCACCTGGAGAAATGAAGTGTCGTGTCCCCAGCATCTCTCCTGAACTGCTCGTTGATAATCAGCTGTTTTATCTTCTCAGCTCAATTTCTTTGGCTATGCCTTCTTCCAGTACAGTAATGTATATTATTACAATTTGATTTACGTTATGTAATGACAAATCCAGTCAATGTGAAAGATGTTCAAATAACAGTATTGGAGGCTGAAATTTTCCGCATCGTGTTCACAATGCTCTCTGAAGTGAAAGCAGCTGAAGGCAGAGCAGTATTCAGGTGGACGCAGGCCCCGCTAGATGAATCTGGAGCATGCCTCACTAGGGGGACCTAATTCTTCCAGAATTCAGAATAAGGCTGCCCATTTAGGCTGTGACTTAAGCTAAGTCATCTTTTCCTGCCAGTTGTCTCTGTTGTCTCTCTTTATGAGGTAGAGTGGCAGGAACAGAAAGTCATTGAACTCCTGTGAATAACTTCTCTTGGCTCTTTTGAGGGTAGGAAGCAGTTATTAGCCATAGCAATTTGTTCATGTCCAATGAGCTTTCGTTTCTAACCATTGCAAGGCATCCTAGAAAAATCTAAGACTGCAGGATGTTTCATTATTTCTGTTAGACAGCTTCTCAAGAAATCTTAAAAAGTTCTGTAGCACTGATACCAGCACACACTGCAGTGGGTTGTCACGAGGCAGTCCCTGATGCCACCCCAAAAACCTCTGTCCTGAGCTACAGCATGCGAATGTCCCTCCTTGTTCTTGGGGTCACAGCATTGTGTGCATTTATTGTCAGAAGGGGAGCATAACATTTGAATCATGGAAATTTTTGTACTGAGAAAGCCTATTAGAAAACAAAGTGTTGCTATTGCTGAAGGAAATGTTATGAAAACTCTGTGAATAATTTATTAATTACCTGCAGCTATTTAAAATTATCAAACTGTTGTTTGCAAGCCTACAATAAACCAAATTGTATAATCCACTGGCACAAACTGACTGAGCTGAAACTGAATTAGGTTTACTACAGCATCCTAATTCTGGCATTGATGAGTCTTTAACCAATTGTATTGGTAACCATAAAAAGGTTGGGTTTTATGTTTTTTTTATTTTTTTATTTTTGTATTTTTGTAAATTCTGTTTCACCTAAAGAAGCAAAGTGAAAAAAATGTTGTGTGTCATTGCACTAACCCAGTGGCTCATCACAAGGTTGGAACTTCTAGATTTATGGCTCTTGATCCTTGTCTAATTTCAAATGTACCTATAAATTAAAAATTATTTCTGTGTTGCAACAGAGGCAGGGTTCTTTAGGAAGACTACATCAAAGCTAGCACAGCAGTGCTCTTCAGACAGTGCAGGAGTCTCTCAGCAGGTTAAGAGGGATGCTGCCAAGGTACCTTAATGTGACACTAGGCTTCGTGTTGTTACTGCCAAACATGATTAAATAACGGAGATCCTTCTGACACAGGGCTGAGGCAGGGCTGCAGGCAGCGCCATCTCATCAGCCTCCACAGCGCTGAAGGGGATGGGCGTCCTTCATCCCAGTAAAAACCAGTTCAGCCACGCTTAGTGCTTAAGCATCCTGCCAGTCAGCAAAGCTGAAGAACTTTGGTGGTCAACATTTGGGGTGTTTTCTTATTCTTTGCCTTTTGCTCTGTTTGAATTGTGCTATTAATATTTTTAATGTGTAAAGGATCTTCAAAAGTGTGTGCTTTTTTTTTTTTTTTCACTGCAGCAGAGATAAGGCAATAAATTCAGACCAGATGTGAGGGTAATTCCTAGATTAATTCCCTGATACATACTTCAATAGCCTTTTCTCCCCTTTTTTTAAACGAATGTTTGCCTTTTTTTTGTACCCCTTTGTATTCCCTTTCTGTTGTTTTTTCACACATTTCCCAGACTCGATCCATAGAAACCAGGTCTCTGAACGAGACCGTGTCTGCACTGCCGGGGGACGAGGCCTCAGTAAGCGAGAGCGGAGGGGCAGCCGCCGGAGCGCCGGCTGGCGGGGCTCCCTCGCTCCCCGGCTGGTTCCTAGCAGCTCGTGTTTACACTTCTGCGATTCTGCGATCCCCTTTCCCGCTGTACTCTTTGTGCTGCTGGTGTGCTGATGTTAACGCTCTGCCACCTGCAGAGGGTGCGAGGGATCAGCCCAGGCTGCCACGAGATTTATCCTTACTAGGGAAGAAAGGCAGGCCTCGGGTGCTGGCCGCGTTCACAGAAAAATTCTCGCGCTGACAGCTCACGCCCTCTCCCGCCGCAGTGACGGCGACCGCGGCTCGAAGCACCGACAGCTTCAGCTCCCCGGCGCGGACCGGGGCACTGAGCTCCGCCGCCCCCGCGCAGCAGCGGGTGCCGGGTGCGCTCCCCCGCCCCACGACTGCCG
>VXAA01005756.1:50673-64218 GCA_013399115.1 Anseranas semipalmata
CGAGGAAGCCAATTGTCCAGCCTCGAGAGGAGCCCGTGAGAAATCCACCTGCTGCCCCTCAGCTGCGCGCCAGGCTTCGGGCGAGGTTGCTCCTCGCGTTCGGTCGTCTTCCAGATACTTGGTTTCGAGTACGGTACGCTGGGTGGATTGGGTTTAACGAGAGCTGCGCTGTGATTAGTGCTCCTTCTGCTGACTAGAAACTTGGGCTGCAGCAGCGTGTCTTTTCCACCCTTTTTCCCACTTCCTCCCGGGCCCCTGCCCCAGCCCCAGCTGGGAAGTACAGCAGTCTTACTGCGTTGCGTCGGATTTAGTAGATCACTTAAAATGTTTACTTAAGACTCTATTTGGAATTGAATTTTAGTACGTTTTGAAGAGCAATGTCAGCACGGAATGGGTGTTAAAGCGTGTGGACGTTCATTTCTCATACTTACCAAAGCAGACTTATCTTCCAAGCTTGTTTTCTTCTGCAGAGTTCCATCTGTCCCCTAGCAAGCCAGGTTACTGAGTGGTGGATGCCACAGAAGCCTCAGTTTACTCAGCGTACGTGCAGGCAGTAAGCAAAATAATGCCAGGGAACGTAAAAGGAATGTGCTTGAAGAGTGGCAGGAATGAAAATAGGTAAACTGGAAAACACCTTTTTGTTTCAAATCAAGCTGCTGAGATATTGTAATAGACAATCCCCTTGTGGCTCCCCAGGTGACCTGATCACTACCTTATAGTCACAGGTATGAAGCTTTCTGAAGTAGAGAATTGCTGCTTACTAGCTGAGGACTTGTTGGTTTTATTATTTTGGCTGTGCTTGCGTTACCAGAATCTCTGAAAAACACCAACACAGTTGTCCTTGGAGTTTAGGGTGGGTATTCTTTTTTATAGGTAGTATGAAAAAAGTAGTTAATCTCTTAAAAAATACATATATTTTTGTAAGTTACAGGCTGTCCACTTCTTAAATTTAATCATGTCCACACCCTGTAGTTATCATAGATGTCACATTACAGCAGGCAAAATAAGTAGAGGTATCTCTGTATGCAGCGGCTAGTCATTTGTAAAAAGTGTGGTTAGAGTGTGACTATATGCATAGATATAAATTCATATATAATCTTTATATATTTGTGCACATATGTACAAATATATTAGATTTACTGTATTTGTGAAGTTTTGCTCTTCTTTCATCCTTTGAAAGTGAGAAACTTTTCTGCTATGATAGAATATGTCCAAGAGAACTGGACTGTGAGCTGTCATTCTCTTAAAGACACCTCTGCTTTCTATGGCAGTTTTAGTAAAGGAACGAAGTTTTCTCGTGTGTACCAAGAATGCAACTACTTCCCCCTTTCTGTGGGATTATAGTTTTAGTACTGGAGCTGCATCCAGAGAGAAGGACCTGTCCAGCAAATAAAGCTGTCGTGTTTTATTTCAGTTTGCTCTTACTGTATAAATGCTCAAGATCTCTGAGCTGATCTTGGGAGGCAGTTGCTTAGGCTTGTTTGGATGCCTCATTTGCCAGGGTCAGCCTTGGAGAAGTACCTGCGTAAGAAAAATATAGTCTACCACATAAGCACAAAGTGTTTTCTGAGTAGTTTGTCTTAACATTGGCATTTCACATTTTGGAATGTTTTTTTTTTTTTTTTTAATATATTCAGATTCTGTAGTTTATTTTGAAATTGTTTTGATGATGAACTTAAAGTAACTGTTAAGTTCAGGAAACGTTTACTTCCCCAGGTTTAAAATTAGCATCTTCATAAGTAATAAAACTACTCTCAAATGTTACCCAGAACACAAGTTTCCCAGAAGACGGGCCTCCTGCCAAGGAATTTTCATCTATTTAGTGTTGGGCAATTCTTTGCTCAACAAAGCCAAAACTAGGAAGTTTGCCTGTAGTTATACAGGCAACAGCCTTTGACATGGTGCGGTCATTCCTCTCTGAAGGTGAGCGCTCAGGTTTAACTGGGGATCTGAACAGTGGAGTACCTGTCATTTTCAAATCACGTCTTCTGGTTTTCGGGGGGAGAACATGCATTGTCGTATCTTCAAGGTGCATGTGAAACGGTGAGAGCTGCTCTCATCAAGGGTTTATTTACATGAAAAGGAAGATGATTTCAGTAACCTTATTTTAGTTACGTATGTGTAAATGAGCATTGTTGAAATCCTTCAAAGTTTTAAGCTACTTTAGTGGATATATTGTGTGGTGAAAGTGTATTCTTTTGAATTACTTAGTATTCAGTGCAAAGATACAGTGCTAAAGCAATTTTGTTTTCCTCCAAGAATTCACTGAAACTTACGAAACACAGAAATAGGTGTAGTTGGGACTCCACCCCACTGCCAGTTAAAAAAAAAAAAAAAAAAAAGGAATCGTCTCCAATATATTAATCATGTTCTGTTGCTTAAAAATAAGCTGGAAGAAGCGAGACGCGTTCAGCGCAGCTGGAAGGCCTGCCTGTGCTGGCACAGCAGGCCGAGGAGCGGATCCTCGGATGGCCGATGTCTGGGGACTGCCCTCCCAGGAGCGCTCCGGACGGCACCGGGGCCGGGCCGAGCGGCCCCGATTCCAGCAGCGGCGGTGTGTTGGCGGAGCGCGATTGTTCCTGTGGGTGGGCTCCCGACAGCTAAAGATTTCTTCAGTTCAAGTTGACACCTTAAATCCCACCTGAAAGCTGAGGGGGGTCACACTGCCCTCTGATTTCTGCTATTTCTGTGTTGCTTCATCACCGCAGCTTTGCGAGCTAAACCTAGCATCGTGCGCGGGCCCCGTGCAGGCCCAGCAGCGATGCGCTCCGCCTGGGAGCGGGACGCGTCCGTCCTCGTGTGAAAGGCCTTGCCCGCGTATCCGCTGGTGGGCTCCCACGTGCAGGAATGACACACAGCCGTTTCTTCCGGGGCGTCAGTACCTTTACGTAGCGGATAGGCAGCCCTTCTTCCTTGTGGGGTTTTGCACTGTGGAACACTTGATTTTAAAACCCCTGGCCGTGAAGGACAGCGCAGGGGATAAGGCAGCAAGCTATATACAGCAGTAATGAAAATGGCTATTTAAGAAGTGGGTGTAACAAACTTAATTAGATATGAGCTAAACTAATGCTGCTGCAAATTCAGGTCAGCTTCTTGGAATGTGGAAGGGAAGCTGAGTCTCTTACAAGTGCCAATTAACTTGAATGAGCTGGTAGTTGAACTCGGGTGTCTTCCTTGCTTGGATCAGCACATTGCAGTGAAACGCTGAGTTCTTCCGTCTGTGTGTTCTGTTTTGTCATACCAATACCAACCCTTAGAAATTAATAGTTCGTATGACTGCTTGCATTACTGTTAAGCTGTGAGGTGGAAGTTACAAAATTCAGGACTCACAGTTTGTAAGCTTACCTGTGACGATGCACTGACAGTCTGTGATCTTTGTGTCAAATTGCTTGTCAAATGTAATCTTTTAAGCTTGCAAGTTCAGTTGAAACAGGTAACTAAAATTAGATTTCTGTGGGATTTCTTGGCTCTAACTTCTGGTGTGTACGCCACGTGGTACTGGGCATGTAACTTCTGATCAATTTTGGAGCATTGATTTCCATATGGAGGTCGTCCAGCAGAATTTGGAGTGGTATTAACACAAGAAAATGTATTCCCATAAACCTCACCCAGATAACTGTCAGGAAGAACCTGCGGAATTGCTGCTGGCAGTCTGCAGATGACATAAACGGGTCACTTCTAGAGAAGCGTGCTTCCTCAGTACTCATCTGAACCACGGCACGTTTTGAGCCAGGGATCGCCCATCCGGGCGAGAGGAGCGGCAGGCGGTTCTGAGGGCAGGGCGGCTGACAGCGGGCGATGCGGCGCGGTAGCCGAGGCCCAGTGTGAGGCTTGAACTTGCTGAAGATGAAAACTGAAGGCAGAGAACTTCTGCAAACACCACCGCTGAGGCGGTCTGAAAACATACTTGAAGATACGATTGCTGTTGGAGAACATTTCGGTGATCTGTTTGTGGGAAGAGTGTTTTGGTAGCTCCTTCACTTAGGGAAAAAGCCGCAGTCATTGGCCAAGAGCTGGCTGTGGTCTCAGGAGTGCTAAGCGTTGGCATTCCTGCAGCAGGATGCCCCCCGCATTCTCATCGGCCTGCTTACAGCTGCCTTCCTGCTCTCAGCACAGCCCCTGCTGGGCGCGTTGGCCAGCAGGTTCCGGGGTGGCTTTGACCCTTGTCTTACGGTTCCACATGCGGCCACACGGACGCTTTTCCCAGCACAGTGGACAGGGGCACCGGTGTCAGTGAAGGCCAGGCAGCGGGTACCTTGGGAAGGGGGAGGCTCTCGGTGGTAGTGACAGAGTACTGGTTTCAATGGTTTCAGCTGAGTGTCTGTTGCCAGTGGTGGCTGTGCTGCATGAACACATCAGATGACATCCCAGTATCTTGTAATGTTTAATAAAAGAATTACAGTAAATTCACGTTTTACTGTGGATGTTGATTTGACTGTTCATGACCTTGCTTTTCTAACTATGTTAACAGGAGCTTTCCAATTCTTTGAATAAAAGCCACCTTTTTCACAGTAATAACTGCTCCTGAAACATTGTGGTCAGCTCCCAAATGTAGTGTCCTTATTTTACAGCTCTAATGACTTACCCCCTTCCTCCTAATTCAAATACATAAGATTAATGGATATGTGAGCGTTTAAAGAAGCCATATGTAAGCTACTGTTCTTCGTGTTTATCTAAAGAAGTAGAAATTACCTGTAAAAGAATCTTATGAACATTCATCTTAATTAAAACTTGCTTTGTAGGATAACTGGGATGATGAGGAGGAAGAAGAGGAAGTAAAGGAGACAGAGATAAAACAAGGTGAGACTTAAAAGGAATACATTTCACTGTGTGCAGCATCAGAACAGACACTGGTTTTGTCTCGAGTGCATCTGAAGAATCAAAACCACTTTGCAAATAGGATTGGTTTTGACAGAACGTGTTTTAACTCTCTCTGTGATCAGATTCTGCTAACTGAGCTCTGTCACTTTGATTAGTGTTTTTCTAGTTGTTGGAAAAAAAACCACTAGACCTCTTGAGTGCCATGTTATTCAATGTTTTACAGAACCCAAAGTTTCAGAAAAAAAGAAAATAGCAGAAAAAATAAAAGAAAAAGAAAAACAACAAAAGAAAAAACAAGAGGAGCTTAAAAAAAGGGTAATTATTTTTTTTTCCTGGTCTCAGAAATTTAGAGGTTGGGTTTGTTGTGATTTTTTTTTTTTGAGGTTGAACAAGACCTGTGAAGGTCTTGACTAGCCTGATAAAACAAACTTAAGTCTTGTGCTTAACATCTGGGGGATGCCAGCTTTAATTTCTCTGTAATTTAATCGGGTTATGGAAATAATGGTCATCTCCATTTCTTTTGCGTGCATCTCATGATAAAACATGCAGTTGTGAAACTTAACTAAGATGTGCCTTTCCACTTCTCATGAAATAAGCGATTTATTAAATAATAGGCATTGTTATGATTAATTGGGATGGTTTTCAGGTTTGTACATGCTTGAGGTGTGTTGACTTCAGACAGAAGCTATTCAAGTGGCAGTGGAAAAAAAACATGATTTCTTGTAATACCTCTGCTCAATATAATGTTCCCCTATATACATTTTTTTTTAAAATTCAGTTAGAGGCACCAGAGGAACATAAAGAACTTACACCAGAAGAACAGTTAGCAGACAAACTACGACTAAAGAAATTGCAAGAGGAGTCAGACCTTGAGTTAGCAAAAGAAACATTTGGTAAGTCGATGTAATTGTAACATGACAAAAGTACTGCATCCTCTAAATAAAGCTTTCAGTTCTGTGCGGGTATCCGGCAAATAGAATCCATCAGGATTTGACTGTTAGAGCACATGCAGGTTGTGTTACTGGGAATAAATATGGATTTAAAGCCAAACTACTGGCAGCATATCCTGGTACTAGGGACTAATTGCAAGAACCGCAAAAGTATCTTTGGAATGTAAGGTGCTTTTTCTTAACATGTCTTGGTAGCAGGGTATAGGAAAAAGATGGCTGACTGCATTTCCCACCTATGTGATGCTTCTGATAAAAAGATGAGCATGTGAAAGAAAGTGCTATCTTCTAATCTTCTGAGGTGCTTTACAACATGGACTTCAGGTTGATGAGGCTTTGGGCAAGCGTGGCACAGTGTAACACATGCATGCTTTACTTCAGGCAATCTATGTAGTAAGCTAGATGTTGAGAAAGCCAGCTAACTTAGTGGAGCGAGCTTGCTTCCTTGGGTAGACAGAAGTAGACTTGAGGCAGCTTGTTCTGGTTTTGTGCTTTGACACAACTGGCAAAGACACTGATTTATAGCAGCATTCTTCAACCATGAAAGCTTGCTTCTTTGCTTAAAGTGAGTTACTCGGCTTATTACTCAGTGAAAATTCTGCTGTGTATCTTCTGAAAGAGTACAGGGCCTTGGGGAGGAGGGGTTGCATTTAATACTGCATTTGCAAATAACCAAATATATTTTGCTCTGACCAGCTCAAAGGGCGTAAGTGCTACATGTAGTGAATGCTACTACAGAAAGAGCTGGTTCAAATTACTAACCTTTATAGTAAAGTCTCTTCAGGTACAGGTTAGTAACTCAGGCTGTTAATTTTTGTTTGGCAGAAGCCAGTGGGGAGTGAGCAAGAAAAAACTCAGCTTTGGTTTAGCAAAGGTTCAGCAGAAGTGAAGAACTGAATGTGAATGGGGTTACTTGCTTTCTCTGGTGTCATCTTTTAGGGACTACAGCTGATGTTTTCTTTAATATCTATGTTTTTCCTTGTAGGTGTAAATAACACTTGTGGAATAGATGCCATGAATCCCTCTTCAAAAGATGACTTTACGGAATTTGGCAAACTACTAAAAGAAAAAATTACACAATATGAAAAATCATTACATTATGCCAGTTTTTTGGAAGCATTAGTTCGAGACGTATGTATTTCATGTAAGTTACGTGAAGGACTTCTAGAATATACAGTGAAAGTAAAATTTAAATCAAGATTAATCTATGCAGTTTACACTAAATAAAATACTAGTCTGTTTCACTGACCTAGTATCTGATTTCCATCCGCATGAACTTTATTATGGATCGTGTGCTTGTACAAGAGTTAGTCTTTCTGCAGGTCAGTTAAATACAGTCACTTTAAAAGTGTGGATTGTTACACTGATATAAAAGTCGTGTGTTTCTCTTGAAGCAGCTTCTGGAAAATAAATGATTCTCTGAGCCAGATAACTTGAGTAGCTCAGGTGGGAGGAAACATAAAATTGAGATCGTGTAATTCAGGGACTGCAAAATTGTTCTGGAATTCAGTATGTAACTATACAGAGATAAAACTAACAAACTTTTTTTTTTTTCTACTGCTCTGGTAGGCTGAAGTATTTGGTGAATTCATTGTTTGAGATCTTTTCCTGTATTGTATACGTGTTGTCCTTCAGCAAAGTGGTAACTTGATACTATTTAGTGCTTTATAAATACAGTGATCATTGGCTGGCTGAAGCTAATAACATACATTTCCAATGGATTCCAGATCTTCTAAAGTGAAGGACTTGCAACTTTTGGACAATTTATTATTAATATTCCACTGTTTCTTTTCGTGTGTGTCTAAAACATATTTTACTGTATTACATCACATTGCTAGATTTGTTCAAATGTCTCCTTATTAAGACTCGTGTTCACTAACTCTTAATTTGCAAAATCTTACCTTCCCCAACACTCAAGCTGCTTACTAGGGACCATGTGAATAGCAATTGTGATCGTAAGGACCAGAATTGCCCAGTATGCATTTCGCTGTTTTAAATCAAGTAATTGCCAGTTTTTACTTATTACTGATGCTTACCTCCATAGATTTTTGATAGAATTTTGATGATAAATTATTTAACTGCCTTCTAAAAACAATATTGATGAGAAATCTTTTTTTTTTCTCCTAATGTAGTGGAAATTGATGATTTGAAAAAGATCACAAATTCTTTGACAGTACTATGCAGTGAAAAACAAAAACAAGAAAAGGTAAGACTTCTACATTTTTCTGCAACAATAACGTTACCTGCTAAAGATGCTGATCTCCTGGAAAATGGAAACAGATCTAACACTGAATTGAACTGCTGATTTTGTTATATGTAGTAGGAGATGAAATGATAATCTTGGATACTGTTTTAGAACTAAATACTCTTAAATGTGTGAGGTAATCAGGAGTTTATTGAATCTAGAGATCACAGGCAAAACCTCACTTAATTTGCATGCATCTTACCTGCATGCTAACCTTGTTCCCTTTTACGCTGTCTTGGAGTTAAAATGGCTTATGCCAATACCCTGAAAACAGAAGCCAGCCTTGGTTTTAGTTAAACGTCAGTATAATATCAGTCTAGGGAAGTAACTTAAATCTTTGCCAAAGTTTGTCACTGGGATTTTGAATAGCAGATAGCTGGGATTTTTGTAGTGTCATGCAAACTGAAGGAGCAGTAACTGCATAGACAAGGAAAAATAAGTTTTAAAATGTGATGTAATAGTTTAACTGATGCTTACGTGATGCAAAACATAACATTGTGTTTTAAAGAATATATTTAAAACCCTAGGTCAGTTGGAATTCAATGATTAGTTGAATCATTAGATAGCAATAAAATTAAGCAGAAAACATCACTGGCAATGCATTTTTTCCAGTATGTTTTAAATCAAATTGGAGGATTGGTAGAAATCAAATGGCAACGCATTATCATTGTAAGTAGTAACTTGTAGACGTAAAATGGGACTCTTACACACAAAGTGTTTCCATGGCAGGTGTTCCTCTATTATGCCACTTCTAACTCTTCAAGAATGATTGAAGCACTTGAATACAAAAACTTTATGTAGTGTTACTGCATTAAGTCTAGAGTTTGGTAAACATGATAAACTTTTTCTTTAATATGAACTGCACTTTGGAGAGAAGCCTGTGACTTATTGAACCAAACAAAGTTAGGAAGAAAAAGTATGTATGTTTTCTATTCTTATATTCTCTCCTTTTCCTGTAAATTAGTTTGGCTAACCACTGAAACCTTGCAGCTACACCAGTCCAGTAAGGTAGAGCTTTATCCAGAATGTTCTGTGAAGTTTGCTTAGGACTTCCATTTCTTTTTGCAAGAAAGTGATAAAAGCTACATTTTGCTACAGTGATAAAAGCCACATTAAATTCCTTAATTGTTAATTTTACAAAACTAAACAGTAGGCATAGTTATTCTACTTGTTTAGCGTCTAGATGAAATAGGATGAATGAAAAACCATGGGAAGGCTGTGGAACACTTGGAAATATAATAACTTTACTCTGAATAGATTGCATTGCAGATGAAATGCTGGGGTAGAAATCATTGGCAATAGTACATTCACCACATGAGTAGATGGTGCAAATGTTCACACCTCAAAGACATGAGGCATTACTCAAATTCGAATAATGACAAATTACTGTGGATGTGTAAGTAAACATGCTCTTCTTCCTATTTAAGCAGAGTAAAGCCAAAAAGAAGAAAAAAGGTGTTGTGCCTGGAGGTGGTTTAAAGGCTACTATGAAAGATGACCTGGCTGATTATGGAGGATATGATGGAGAATACGTACAAGACTTTGAAGACTTCATGTGACATTTATCTCCCCTTCTGTTGTCTTTCTGTTGCCCGTAATCCCTTAAACATGTAGCACAACTTCTCTTTCTTTAAATTCTGCCAAATGCTACAATCAAAATTGCAGTATCTCTGTGCTGGTGGTTTAACTCTTGTCAAGCCAGTGCTAAAGCACTGGGATTCCTGTTCTGCAGTCAGGGAGTTAGAATGAAGAAACTCAAAAGCTGTATAAATTACAGTAAAATAAAATTTAAAAAAAAAAATACAAAACCCACAGAATTCCAATAACGGTATTGTTGCTATTTGACTTTATAGTAACAGCCACTAAATTGGAAATGAATTTCAACAAGGCAAAGTATTATTACCAGCACAGTTCTATGATATGGCCTTAACTGTAGCTCCTTGAATGAGTTGTTTGATGAACAAAAGCAGTTTGCAGCAAGGGCATGGTGTGCACTTAGTATTACAATTGCTTTGTCTTAAGTTAGAGCTTGAGGTTTTCAGTATATTGTGAAGGGGAACTGCTAACTTCAGAGTAAGGATACTGCACGTGGAATACATCACTTGAGATACCCACTATTTCAAAGCTTGACATCTAAACAGAACGCTTGTTTGGGTCAGAACAAGGAAAGTGTTCATTATATGAAAAAAAAACAACCTTGTCTTGAGTATGAAGTTTAGTTTCCATTCACCTAAATTTTTACTAATGCAGCTGTATGGGTTGGGTATTCTTTAACAGTTAATTGCCTGGTTTAAGTGTAAAAAAATTCCTTTTGGTCTCTCATGGGCTGTGGTAAATCTTTCATGACTCAGCCATTTTCTTTCATTTAAAAAAAAAACTTGCTTAGCAAACTGCAACAGTTACAGTTGGGCAAATTGTTACGTTAACAATTATGACATCTGCAATGTTTTATAAAGCAACTAATTTAATAAAAATCACTATTGTGAGGACTTCACTATAGCTGTCTTTGGACCTGTTCTTTTAGTATATTACAATGTAAACACTGGTAGAGGTACAAAAATGAGGTGGGTACTGGTTGCATGTTATTATTGCATGTTGTTATTGCATTTACAGCTTACAGTTTACTCAAGTGTTTGTTCCTAATATAGATGGGATACATGTGTGCTTCTAACAAGGCAGGAGTTCTTCTAGTTCTACTTCCCATTGTTAGTGGTCCCATATTTTTAATTGGGGCTGGGGATTTTCAGAAGGAGGTTCTCCTTTCACACCAGGAACTTTAAAGTTTGATTTAAAAGCTTGCTAGTCATTATTTAACTTACACTGAGCTGGCTGTGATTATTCTAATTTAGTTTTATGAGACTGAATAGAACTGGAATTTTAAATACAGTGTTCCGTTCAGGCATAATCCTTGCTACATAATATTTGATTAAAGGTGTATCAAAGGAGCTATGACTTGTACTTTATATACCCATATGTAAGTAATATGTCATAGGCAAAGGCTGCTAGCATGACAATGTTCAGCAACCAAAGGGAGCTTGTTAAGATACAAATCCAAGTTAACATCCCTTTGCTAATTAAAAATACAATTGCCATAGCAACCCTGTTGCTAGGATAATGTTTAATATTTAGAGATAGTATGGTATCATGGCTTAAGGTGACTAATTTTGCTTAGAAGCTGTTTGTATGCTACAGTCCCTCCCACCTTCCCTTTTGGGCAGGAGATAAATTCTTTGGATTAAATGGAAGCTCTTCAGGCTGTGTTTTTTTTGGGGACAATGCAGAATGCCAGCTGAACATAGATTGCTGGCTAAAGCTGTGTTCAAGTATTATCCCTTTCCCCTGTTACATCAGACCTGATGTTGTAAAACTTACCCTGAACATTTAAGTGTCAGAATACTTTGGCTGCTAGCTCCTCTTAAGGCCTCGATACTAACTGTCTGCCCAGTAGGCCTGTCTCAGCATGGAAAGGAGTTAAGTTTAATAACCATAAGAATCTAATATTTGTGCTTACTTTTTTTTAAACACAGTCCAAGACATTAGCAAATAAATTAAGTACATGTTGTTTAGAGTTGTACAAGACTTTATCACTAAGCTAGAAAACAAAAACAGGCTAATCAAACTGGAAACAGATAATACATAAACAACAGGTTATCTAGCATGTATCTAAAACTTTCAATGGAGCCCGCTAATTCTGCTTATTTCATTGTTGATGTACTAGATGTTCTATTTCTTTTTTTTTGTTGTTGTTGAATTAGATACATTTCCTATGGTGATCCATCATCCACACCCCTAATCTAAAGGACTGCTGGATCTCTGAGGTTCATCATCAACTGTGCCTCTCTGTATTTGCCATTAGTCAAGTATTTTGTAAATGGTAGGATTTATTATACAAAACACTTTTAGGTTAACACAGTATCAGCATTTTAAGTATTTACAACCACCACCAGTTTTCTGGAGTTACTTTCACATAGCAGCATATCATTGTAAGCAGGTAATTGGTAAAATATCTGTTAAAGAATCGGTACTAACCATGCAAGTTGTGGCACTGGTACTTGCAAGAGCCAGTCTCTACTTCATGGAGGTTGGATTCTAGTTCGATAACATATCATTAAGACAACAGCCAGTCTGTGCATCTTTCAGAAGCATATTTGCCACATCATAGAACTTGTTATCATAAGCCAATCTGTAGTACGTATAGATGTCTTCACAGTAAGCAAGTAATTTCTTCAGATTTTTCAGAGCAGCATCAGTAGGTGGGTGTTGTTTAACCCTGAAAATAATTTTTCATAAAATTGAAATAGGAAAAAGTCTTACAATCGTTATCTGCAAAGCCCATCTTGCCACAAGAACTGTATTTCTTAAGAGGTTGTGCTAGACTTGTACATTTGATTCTCTTGACTGTTTATTTTGCTCTGATTCATTTTTATAAAGATTCAGTATGACCAGCCTTAAGGCACCCTATTTATCCTGCTCAATAAAAATGATCATAGAATCATAGAATGGTTTGGGTTGGAAGGGACCTTAAAGACCACCTAGTTCCACGCCCCTGCCACGGGCAGGGATGCCACCCACAAGATCAGGTTGCCCAGGGCCCCATCCAACCTGGCCTTGAACATCTCCAGCAATGGGGCATCTACAGCTTCTCTGGGCAAGCTGTTCCAGTGACTCGACACACTCTGAGTGAAGAATTTCCTCCTAACGTCTAATCTAAATCTACCCTCTTTTAGTTTAAAATCATTCCCACTTGTCCTATCACTATCTGCCCAAGTAAAAATCCATCTTTTTTATAAGCCCCATTTAAGTACTGAGAGGCTGCCAATGATGATAGATCCAGTGCTATTTCCACAATATGCTTAAGAAACTGAACTTAGATCTCAGGTCCCTATATACTACACTTTATCACAAAAAGTTTTTAACCATACTAAGACTTGCATGCCATTAAATGTGCAGCTTGTTCTTCTAGCCTGTGGAAAAGAAAGTTCCCAATTTGACCACAGAACTACTTACTTCTTAGCAATCTCCTCAAATATGCTAGGCTTCAGTAGTCTTTGCTGTTTAAATTCTTCTAAGTAATTGAAGTCTCCCTTAGTGATCACTTGTTGATACAGAATTTCAGCCCAATCTGGAACAAACTCGTAAGCCTCAGCCACAATAGCTGCCTGCAGGGAGATCAGATGTTGGAATTACTAAGCAGGAAGAGTTTATTCTTGTACAGAAACATTCCTGTACTTAAAATATTCTGCTTCTTCTGTATGGCTCCTCTCTTTATGCTGTTCTTAAGAACAGTCATATTACAGAGAAACAACGGTAACAAAATATCGCAAATAATTTTCCCTAACCCCCAAACAATGTGAAGGTCTACAGGAACTTCAACTTGATTACAACACTGGAAACATTTCCTACTCTTACAGACCCTGACTGCTTAGAAGATGTTACTTTGTAGGAAATGCAACAGGATTGCACATAAACAACAAAGTTGCAATTCCCTTGCCATTGCTTCTTAAAAAAACAAATCAAAACAACAACAAAAAC
>VXAA01005756.1:64252-99655 GCA_013399115.1 Anseranas semipalmata
AAAAAAAAAAAACAAAAACCAACACATCCAAAGGGAACAGAAGGTGTAGCTGCCAGAAAAGCTGAGAAACCAAGAGTTTGGAGAACTAATGAATTGCAAACGTCATGTTAAGACACTACCACCAAGCTGTCCAAGGCCGGCCATTTGTTCTGTTTAAAAAAGCCTTATTTATTTTCAAATTTACAAAATGATGGATGCCAACATAAATTAGACTTCAGGGCTCAAGTCTAGATTCAGAGCAGCATGAGAGCCACTGGATAGCCAAGGTCCTGGCTATACAATGGTAGCAAGCCAGCAAGGACTGCTAAAAGCATTGGTCCACACCAGGACTGGTTTCGTCCCATATGCAGCAGTATGACAGGATCATACTCATGGGTCTTGGTGGCCACATGGCCGAGCTGAGCATTATGCTCACAGGAGCAGAGTGTTTAGACACCTGCTGTTTAAAACAATCATCTTCCAAAAAAGTAACAGATGAGAAAGCCAAGCGTACTTGATAGAATCGAGGCAAGGATGTGATGCATTCCATCAGGTTCTGTCTGTTCAGGTTAATCAGCATAGTGCTCTGACCAGTGTTCAGAAAATGCAGCTGGAGGGTTATCAGCTTTGTTAGCCGACTGCAGCGCAAGGACTGTCGGACACAGGAGTCCTATGTAATAAAAACAAATGCAAGCTGCTGAAGTTTCTAGAGGAAAACAATAAATATTGCTGACATAAACATTGAGTTCAGAGTTGTCTAGTATTTTGTCTTGTAGATCACTGCAGTTCTATCACTGATCATATTCCATTAGTTTTAAATAAAGTTTCACTCGCTGCAAGTATTACTTTCATCATCCTAACCACACCAGTTCTTAAACACTGTTTATATTTTTCTATTCTCCCTTGTCTTTAGAGTAAAGCAGTTAAGCTCATGATCAGTCCTCTAAAACTGGGGAACCTAATTGTAATCGTAGACATTAGAAGTCTGAACAGGGAACAGTATATAACTCTTTGACACAACAGTGTTGTTGAGACTGCTGGCATACTGCTGAAATGACAGAGCAAAAGGTTCTTTTGCTTATTTTTTACTGGGACGGGATTCTGCACATCCTCCCTAGAGCAGCTTTCTTTGTCCTCCCAGTTGAGCTCACTCCTTATGTGCTGTGTAAAAGTCATACAATTTCATGTTGTTTTACCTTAGAGTAACTTTCTGCTGCATCAATAAAGAGAGTCAGAGCTTTCACTAGCAGTTTCTTTAAATTTGTAACGTCTTGAAGAGAATCCTCTGAAATGGGAAAAAAAAAAAATGTAATAACTGATTATTTACACAGGTGACAAAATAAGTTATAAAAATACTTCCTGGTACTAAGTCTGCATCTCCTATTGTTTCAAAAAGCAGCAAAAAAAGATTTCTCATATAAAAAAAAGCTCTGAAAAATTGCAAAGAAGCAGTGATACCTGTTTGATTATGAACCAAAGCTATTGCAGGAACCTAGTCATGTGATTGAAGAGCTGAAAAGAAATCCAAATCATACAACCACCGACTACTATCAGATAAATTCAGAAAAGCATTTGACATAGCTTCTATTTTAGTTGTTGTTACAGTGCTGGCTAACTGCTCCACACTGAGATCTCTGTATGCTCCACAGCATTCTCCCAGCTGTACAGAACTCACTAAGGTCAGATGTAAACAAGTTACATTGCACAAAAAGTCAACGCTTCACATACACACTTTTTATTAAACCCACACAGTTATCACATCTACTAAAGTGAAGAAAACATGCATGTGTCCTTACCTCTTCCTCCCATGCACAGCAGCACTGGAACATTACATACGGTAAGAGCCCAAAATCTCAACTCTTTGAAAAATACCACAGCAGCCAGATATACCATTGAGTACAAGAATAGTACCTTCCTTCCAGACAATGGAATTTTAATGGATGTTACCAGAACAACACAGGCAATCAAAACTACATTTACCCTGCATGTCTTCCTTCGTAAACAATAATAGCATGTGCAACATTAAGGTACGTTTCAACTCTTCAGAGGTATTCCAGCGTCAGTCAATTGTGTGGTGCAGACAGCAGCAACCTGATGTGCTAAAGAGAAGTATACACAAACTTGTATTTCTCGTTTTTGCAGTTCCACTCACCCCATGGCTGCGATTCAATGAGTTTAAGCTGTATGCAAGCAGCAGCCTCATGATTCTCTCCAATTTCTCGACACATACTGAAGCAAAGGGCTATCATGTTGTGCTTTTCACTGTCCCCTGGCCGGCAACGCTTGATGTAATCCAGCAGAGCTGTCTTCAATGTCCCACTCTGGTCAAATGAAGGAATGTCAGATTAAGATTTGAAGAGCTTATTTTTTATTTACATTTTAGTACTCACAAGCAAATCCATTCTGATACTACTTTCCAAAAAGCGATCATTACACTCCTTGAGGTTTCTCCATGATATTTTAAAACATAACGGGGAATACTACACTTGGGCTAAACTACATTATGTCAGGCAAGAAATCCAGTAGCTATGCACCTATTTACAAATAAATGTTAAAACTGAATGATTTGTTTTAAAATAAAGCTATAAATATTTTACGATTTTTAAAAACCCATGAAACAGTAAACTGGAAGAAAAAAACAAAACAGGACATGAAAATTCTAAGTGACATTCCCAAACTTGAAGTTTCAATGCTGTTCTCATTGCAGAACTGAAGTAATTACAACAAACTTGTACTAAAAACAGAATAAAACCCAGAATTAATTTATCACTATGAAACTAGAATAACATTTCCTACACTCCAGTAGTTGAAATTCCCTGATAACTCCACCTTGCTGTGTAAATATCAGTTTCTGATGTAGACACAGTTCTTTAAAACTTTTTCCCCTTTTATTCCCCTCCACCTACTGGGTCTAATTTCTTTCTCATGAGCACTTCAAAGTAATGTTTCTCATGCAGCAGTTCAAATATATAGGTCATTTCATTGTATCTGCCAATTCCAGTGAGAAGACGAACCTGTGGAAATAAAAGTGTAAGTATGCAGCCCAAAGTAAAACAGAAAAATCCTTTCTCACAAAGCAGTTAGTGCTGTGGCAGGGAGAAGGCACGAGGCCAGAGTGCTGTGCTAGCTGATACAGATACATGGTAAAGCTAGTTGTATTGCATTAGGCAGACAGATGTTCCCTTAGAGCCAAAAGGTTTTATTTTTAAACCAACCCACTACACCTTTTTTATTGTGAGGTGAAAGGGCATAATTTTACCAAATATAAATATGTAGTGGACTTTCTAAGCCCCTCAATACATTCCCTCTTGCAGTACCACCATTATATTGAGCACAACTCAGAATCCAGAAGTCTTTTCAAGGCAGGTTTAAAAGAACACAACAGCATGGTAATAAAATTGGTCACATTTCACTAGTTGAATCACTTTGTAATTCCCAATTTGATTTACTGCACTGTTGCCCTCTCACCCTTCTACTATTTCCACCTCTATTTTTCCAGTGAAGTCTTCTAATACCTTCTGTGACATAAAAATCTGTCAATCAGGACATGCACGCATCAGACCAAACACCCAGCTTTAGCTTCCAGAGACAGGCAGGACAAGACTCTACTCCATTCCACTACCCACCTACTCCCCATGCACTGCTCAGAGCAAAGTTATTTGCTAACATATACAAGGAAATCTTCATACAGCCGCTAGGTACACATATGGCATCAAAGATACATACCAAAAGTCCATACTCATCATTAGGTGCCAAATGTTCATCTGTGAGAAGCCGTGCTGCTTGGAGGACTCTAGTGATTCCTTCCATGTGGCAAGTCAAACTAAAGCAATTATGGGCCAAAATCAGCAATTCTGTAACTGAAGAACACAAGAACTCTGGTACTTTGGTTCATAAGCTGAGGAAATTAATTCTTATGTCTGTCTACAAAACTATTGTTTTATTGCCCACTATTGGCAATCAGCTCTCCATTTGAAAAAAGAAGGCCACAATTTTTGCATCTGGGTTTGAAAAAAATCATTCATCAATTCTGTAAAAATGCATATTTTGAAAAGAATACAGCTAATGTCATAAGCCTATACAACATATTTTGAAACTAATTATAGCTCTATTTGTAAAAATGTTGTACTCTAGCAGACACTTCATTCAAAGAGAGGTGTAGTACTCCAACACAACTTGGTGATTCAAAACATTGTTTCCTCTTAGCCTTTTCCTTACTTTTAGTCAGCCATACATGAAAATACTAATATTCACCCCTACGTTACTTAACCAGACAGAGTAAGGAGTAAGTTAAGATCTGACAATAGGACATAAAGACTACATGGAACATGGTATTTTTAATTATTTGTTTTCTCACAAAGGTCTTCCAAACTTTCAGTATTAAAGATGGATTCTAATGGAACAGTTTTAACATTAACTTCAGCCATGCTTTCGTTTCTGCAGAAAGTGTTCTAGTAGACACTCTTTCTTCACTACTCTGGATAAAATAGCATTGGAAGTTTTCCAGTTCTGCCAACTTTAATACTCACGAGACAATTCACACTGCAATCATATCCTCATTCTTTTTCCTCAGAGATGAATTGCCCATAATAAATCTTCTAAAAAAAACAGTCTAAATAAGTAAGTAGGAGATCTCAGTTTGCCACTGCTGGTTAACTGCCAAAGTACCTCGTTTTACAAACTCAATGACAACATCTCCATAAAGCTACAAAGCATAAAACCGATTCCAGTAACAAAAGATCTAGAAAGTCAGTTTAACAAATAGATTAAAAAAAAAAAAAAAAAGCTATTTCTAATTGTGGCTTTATTGTTCATATATTCAGATCTATTAACTTAACAACAAATTTGAGATCAGTAATAGATGCTTCCACCAGCATTGTTTTTATTCTTTGTGATGTGACTTTAAACCAAGTAATGCCATGCTTAGTGATGCACTAGGTACCATCAAGTATTGTTTGCTGTCTACTTACTGCATGACAGTTCCCCACGTGGTACAGAGGAAATTTTATCCAGTAACTTCATGCCAACCAGTGTGTGATCCTGGCACAGCTTAGCAAGTTGTAGGAATGCCTGACTCTCAGTTGCGGGGTTCAAAACTTGTTTCTGTCCTGTATGCACGGAGAGATTGAGTTATGCCAAAAGTGCTACCTGTTCAGGAGAGATTAGCTACATTAATAGAAAAAAAAATATATATATACAACCTCATCCACACTGACCTATGACTTGGAACTACAATTCTAAAGATGGTTTTGATCCTACTGCTGAAATTTGAGTATCAGATACTATTACTTTGCCAGTTCAATCCATTGAAATCCTACCAAACACCTGTATTGCTACTGTAATGATACCTATAATTTCACAAAACCAGCAATCTGCTGCTGCTGAAAAAAAAGGATGTCTTCCTATTCTAACCCATCCCTTGCAGTGGCTCTGACTCACTCTCTTGCACAAACCAGTTCAACTCATGAACTCAACAGAAAACTCTTCTCTGTATTTGTTTTCTGCTGGGCTAATAAGTTGACTCTTCTGAAGGAGGTGAAACAATCATATGAGCTAATACAAGTGAACTGATACAAGGGGAGCAGTAAGAGTGCAAGTCTGCAAGGGAGGGGTAGCAGAGTGGAAGACAATAGGAACAGAGAAAAGCACACCTGGACTCCCAAATCTCCATCCAATTGCTCATTGCTTCTCATGGAACTTTGTTGTTAATGCTGTGGCAAAGTAAAAGTTACTCAAATACAAAAGCCCTCCAGATAAATTCAATTTTGAGGATCATCCCTCATTTCCCAAAGGGGGAAAAAAAAAAAAAAAAAGAAGGAGAATCTTTGGCCACGCTTTTCACAAAGAAATTAACATAAGTCTTTCCAAGTCAGATGATGTGGGGCTTCAAAGATTATGATTAAAAAAAAAAAACAAAACATTTTTTACTATTAAATTTACATCCATTAAAAAATTATCAAAAAACTTTTAAATACTGCAACACCACACTAGACACAAAATAAGCAACTAAATTTAATATTTTTATAAAACCTTACAGAGCTGCCTGAACATAATTAGCACTCAAGTATCTTGAGAGCAAGGATTGTTTTTCAGATGCAAAAATATTATATATACAAGCCAAAAAAGATAAAAACCAAGATCAAGCCCCTTTATTACCTTTCCCTTCTGAAGATGCCAATAATTCCTGCATGATTTCTTCAGCCACTAGCTCTGCCACAGTTTCAGGCTGGAGACCCTGCGTGCTGATGAATGCCTGAGCTTTCCTGCATCTGTCTGGCTGGTGGGATGATAGAATTGCTCGAAGCACTTCTTCAGGGTCACGGGCTGACATTTCACTGTAGGAGCAGTTCAATTCCTAAGAAACATACATACACTTAGAAGAACATACACAGCAAAAAATCCAGTCACAGAACATACATTGACCTGCAGTACATCATCTTAATTAGCTGATGCAAGAGGGAAGTGCTGTAGGAGGAGATAAAACTCAGTTTCAAAACATGTAAACATAACCTGTCCTTTTATCATTTAACAGTGCCTTCGTCTATGTATCTTCAGTATTAATGTTCTCCAGATCAAGATGGCATGTAAGTGCTTTGTGTTTGAAGTTTAATACTCACAGAGCTGTTGCCAATGGACAGAAATGCTTTCCTGAACACTAAATACAAACCTTAACACTGAAAATAGCTAAAAGCAAGACAGGAATCTACGTTTCCTCCCAGACCAAGAACTGTGTTTTACTGCATAACGGTTTTACTTATGGGGTTACTTTTCCTCATCTCTACACATCACAGACCTTCAGTGCAAAAGATACCCTAGTTTTTGTACTTGCTATATTTGAAAGATGAGCTGGTGAGGCTCTTTAAAGAGTCTGCTGTAACATGTTACAACTTTAGAAATCAATCTAAATATGTACCTCACAGACACAATGATCAACTCAGCAGCCTATTAATTCAAAAGTATGGACATCCAGCTTCAGGCAGTAAGTACATGGATAGTACAAAAGGGAACAAGCCAGTCATACGACTTCTTCCCTAACTCAAACCTAAAGCACTCACTTCGAATATTTGAGACATGAAAAATTCTGTAGAAAAAAACTAAGAACCTCTATGACAAAGATGACACTAATATTTTCAGCAAACATGCTGCTGGTTCTATTCAGAGTAAACTAATGCTACACTCCAAAACTATGGACCAAGTACCATGAAAAGGGGTCTGTACCCTCTAAGGGTACCCTGCAAGAAGTGTTCAGCAGCAGCCTCTGGCAAAGAAGCAGAGGTGTGCTGCTGGCAGTCCCGAAGGCTGAGGAGCAGACATGCAGCTAACAATACAGTCTGCTACTTCTCCTGTCACTGTCCAGGTCAAATCACTTGGAACTTACTAGCCACTCCTCTGAGCAGCCTCTGGGTAAGCGCTGCCACTGTGTGGAGCCTGCAGAGTGCTAAAACTTCTAATGCAGCTGCTATCTCTTTGTCTACTTCTGGGTCGGTGTTGATTATGAAGGCATGCCACAACAAAGGCCTAAAGCAAAGTGCCAGGTGAACGACATATGCTTGAAAGATTACAAAAAAGGCACATCAAAAGAGAGACAGGCTGAAATCTGGCTTCCTGGAGCACGGTGGGAGTCTGAGGAGTCTAGGAGTTGAGTTCACTTCAACACTTCATGTCTAGGAAGCATCTGGCCATTTTTCCACACAAAGGCTTGGTAATTTCACTCTTGGAAGCTTGTTTCAAGCACCTAATGAGTACCTTCAACACTCTTTATCCTTCTCTCCATAAACTTCCATAGCACAACTCGATACAAACCATTTATTTCTTCAATAATGCTACTAGACACATACCTTAGAAAGTTCATATAAACAGAGAACCTGTCTGCAGTAGTTTCTCCCATGGACACATTCATCTATGAGAGCCTTCAGACTGATAACAACCTGATCATCTAGAGATGGAGCAGCAATGTGCGTCCAGTCTTCTAAGCTTGATGCTGGAAACAAAAACACTATAAATTCCTTTCTCATAAGGACAGACAACAACAAGCCTTATACTTGGAGCAAGACTCCAGAAATCTGTAGCAAATACAGATTTGCTGTATTTACAGATTGCTCTATTTATACATAGAAATATTTTCTCAGTCTTTGAAAACTCTTGATACCAGTGAATTTTTTTTTTTTAATTTTAAGGTACAAACAATACGGCAGGACAGAAATGACCCAAAACATTCACAACATCTCAGATGTAGAATTCCTAAGCATAAGAGAACAAAGAAATAGGTTCAGCAGTCTTTCTGATGGCTTAGGCTTCATCTATTCTATTCCTATTAAGCTGCATACATGTTAGTATTAGAAAGTAATTTTCCAGCTGACAGCTTTCTCATTCATACTTCATAAATACGCACAGAGTACTTTATATATAAACACTATTATCCTTAGCCTTACCACTACTAAGACACTAGACCCATTATAGTGTACGAAGTATTCAGAGAAGTACATTAATGAAAGTGTTTCCTTGTTTCAGCTCCAGAAGCACACTCAAGATTTACTGGAGTGTGTGTTCTAAAAGCAGGAACATAGATAATGTTCAGTGCTACTTTACTTGAACTGAATTGTGAACTATAAAAAGTGAATGGTTAAGAGACTCTGCCTGAAGCACATACAATCAATGTATATTACAAGACTTCAAATTCCTTTCAACAGAGGATTTGTGAACCAAACGAGCCATTGTCACAAAGACCTTATTTCCTGCAGAAATTTTGGGGGAAACACAGTAACACAGTAACAAAAGACAAGGTGTCCAGTAGAACTACAACAATGGTATTACTTGTCAAGTGGCTGAATTGGTTAGTGTTACTTACTGCTTGGGACTCTGGTTTGCTGGGATGCACTGTTTTCATATGTCTTCTCTATTGCTACAAGGAGAGTCTGAATATCTGCATGTAATTTGTCTAGACCAGTCTCCCCTGAGGCCAGAGCCCTGCAATGCAATACCAGTGAAACATCTCTGTCGTAGAAATGGAAATATCGACAAACACGGCTGGCTTCATGTATACTTCCTTCATCAAGAAGGCATCCAATCAAAAACTTGAGTGATTCCTCCTCATCATTAGTCAAGGTCTGTTGAGACTCTCTGAATTCCAGACCCTCTAGTTTTAAGTAGTTAGGTGTGTTCAGAGCAGGTAGCTTTGAAAAAGAAAACTCCTTAGCTACATTATCAAAGGTAAGATCCCTGTTCACTATGGCAGGGGAGGAAAGTCTTGACTTGCCTGACCCTTCATCTGCGGATAATGTTTGTTGTGTGATGCGACAAATCCAGATCTGCTTCTCTATTTCTTCTAATTTGTATAGTGACACTGAGTCACTCTTGGCTAGCCAATGGCCAGCTAAGGCAAGCAACAAATGTCTCTCCATAATACTATTTATCTTCTCATGAACTGAAGATTCAAACACTGTGTTTGCCTGATTCAAAAAAAAATCAGATGCAGCTTTGCTGGAGATTGAATTTTTCAGGAAGTTGTCATTACATTTTCTCCAGAATTTAATTCTTGTCTGGTTTTGGTGCCACTCTCCAGTGTCTCTTAGAAGATGTAGATCTCTTAGAACCTGCAAAATTCACAAAGTTTTAAACAGCTATATTAAAAAAAAAAAAAAATCACACTGAAAAGCCAGAATACTGAAAAATTGAATTAAGATTACATGTCTTAATATTCAACAAATCCATCTTTTTTCCTCCCCAAATGAAACTGATGATATAGCAGTAAAAATAGTAACAGAATAAGGAAAGATACGCTGTCCTTTTCAGCACAACACTTGCAGCCAGCTTGCTTGGTGTACTTGCATTTAAAATAGAAAGTGATTTCAAGAAAAACCTGTTTCAGGAAGGCTGAGAAGCTACACTCTCAATACTGCCAATAATAGAATTATTAAGAGGTGACTATCATTATTTAACTATACTATACCTCTTGGGTAACTACATTATCCACAGGCAATTCAGCTAATTCTGCTACCTCCCGAGCCAGTGAGAACATTCCTTTCTCTTGTAGCTGCTCCAAAATTGATCTGCACTCATTCTGAAATGTCTCTGTATTGTAACTGGTTAGGATGCAGCGATTAATCGATATGGAGGAATCCTTCAGGGTTTCACTGAGTGCACAGAGTTTCTTCACATAAGGGCCTGTTGCAAAGGAATATAAACAATTAAAGGCAGTTGGCTTTTAAACCTGAGGAAATTCTGCTGCTCATTCCAGCAGCAGATAATCTGTGTACTCCTCATCAACATACACGTGCACTTAATCATGCTCCCAAACACACTTGCACACAATTACATTTTCATCACTGCGGTTCACCATAAGAACCAATTTTGGTTACATAAATTCTTATACAAGAATCAAATACTATGAACACACATCAAGTAAACATTTTCAGTCACTCCGAAAACATTGTATGTGGACTTTAGGTTAAAGCAGTACTATCATCTGACAGAAGAAGCTGTATTTACCATTGAGTAGAAGATTATCTGTTGCTGCAAACAGCTGTAAGAGCTTTCCTAATTCATATTCTGTTCTACACTGCTGCATCATCAATTCAAGAAGAAACAATGCTTGTGATTCCAGCCATTGCAGAGGTAATTCTGAAGCTGCTGGTTCATCTGTGGTTTTAAGCTGTGTATAGAAGAAGAATTTTAAGTGTTGGGTTTTTTTTTGGCAAGTATATTCTACATTTTGTTAGGAATCACATTGGTTACTAGAGGTGTACCAGATCTAACTCCTTCTTTAGGAAACGATGAACTGCCATCCCCAAGTGGGCACTTGATCCATCACCAATGAATATTTGACTTTGATTTGAAGATAGTAAATTTTACTACAGGGTGACCACCAATTACTCCTGGTAACCATAGAGGAGATAAAAGGTGCAAGAAGGATGCATTGGTAGATGAAATAAATCGTTAGATTAATGGCTCCTGTCATACAGCTGTACACTTTATAAGCAAAACCACTATGCTTGTGGTACATAGGAAAAGGAAACTGATGTAGCCTGAGCTTGAGTTGCAGGAAGGAAAACAACCAATCACTAATGGCATGCAATGCCATTACCAAGATATTCATGGAACTAGAAAATCGTGATGGAAAGAACTGAAATAATTTGTGTGAACATGTGTATGTGACAAACAAGAAACACAGAACGAAATCACTTTGGTCCTCTTAAAAGTGACTGCCAAATCAGTGTTCTAAATGGACTGTAGAACAGTAATTCAGTTCACTGAGTCATTTTCAAAGAAAAGTCTATACAATTTCTAACAACTGCCAGAACTAAAGCAGTATCACAGATTCTTTTGGAAACCTTGGAACATACTTAAAAACAATTGTCTTTCTTGTCTAGGTATTCCCTGTAAGTCATTTGTTTATCAGCACATGTAGAAAATATCATACACTTACCATAAATAATTCAATTTACCAACAGTGGTCCCACCTGAGTAAATGCCAACTCTCAAACAGTAAACTGCCTGTGCAAGGAAGTTCTAATTGTATTTCAATCTGTCCATATCAACTTAAAACGAACTAGAAAAATGCACTGCAGGTTTTGAAGAAATTGTCAAAAAAACATTTCTCCATCAGCTGCCAGCAATGAAAAGAATCTGCTGAAACCTGTTACTTCACAAATCAGCTCCTAGATCCCTTTGTCCCTGTCCATGGCAGAACGGCTGGAACTAGATGATCTTTAAAGTCCCTTTCAACCCAAACCATTCTGTGATTCTATGATCATTCTAAACATCTTTTTCATTATTTTCATATATGAAATTAGATGGTTATCACATTCTAATAGGGCGAAAACTTACGCAAACGGGTTTACAGAAAATGAATTCTTACTTTTGTGAGCTGTTTCTGAAATTTGTCCAGTTTGATTTTAGCTTCACTGTATTTTTTACAGTTCATACACAGTTCATACATCTCCAGTATATGCAGTAAAGGGGAATCCTTTAAGACACAAAAAAAGATCATAACTCTTTCCTAAAAGTACCTCAGTAAAGGAATAATTTGCGTTCCTCAGTACCAGAACAATAATGTTCACCTTTATTAAAACTGTGTGCAAGTTTGTAATGGTTGAAAGAACTTCCATTCAAAGATTTTCTTACTTGGCCAGGATTTTCAGTAGATTACACCCAGGATATCTAGGCCACAAACAGCAAGACAGAAGGGGAATCTATAGGCATTCTCCTCTCCAAGAACATTTGAGATACACTCAAGTATCTACAATCACTAAAAAAAAGACACAACCTTACCTTTAAAAATAGCTGGAAGCCCTTTATAAGTGTTTTACTTTTTTGCTTTCTTAGAAACACTTTCCAGATAAGTGATAGGTCATGGAGATCCCATTTGTGATTTTCTACTGATCTTTGAATATGGTTTGTTGCTTCAGATCCGGTAACATTATCCACAGTAGTAATTATCCAGACACAAAGACAATGAATAATGTTGGCATCCTGTCAAATAAAAATGATGCTTTTATAATAACCAGACAAGCGTCACTTCATTGCATATAAGTTGGCCAAATGTGTCATACTAATCACAACAATTACTACAAAAAGTGAGAAAAAACTGATGAATGCAAGCTACATATCTACCATTTAAAGTAACTATGCACAATAAAAATGTCTTAATTGTTTATTATTTATTCCTCTAAAAGATAAATAACTTGATCAATACTCACTTGGAAACATGCTGCTAAAATACTCAGAATGGGAGCGTGCTCTCTCAGTCCTTCAGTCAAAAGGTAACATGAAGGGTTGGCATTCTCCTGACATCGAAAAAGGATTTCAAAGAGACTATCCGCGTATTTGCTCTTGAACATACTGGCAGCACTATTTTCAGGACTCTCTGTATTGGCGCACGAAAATGGTAACTTCTCCAATGCCAACATCAAGTGATCTTGTAAAATGGGAGTGAAACCGTGAAGGATAGAAATGACCTAGGAAAACAGAATCAAAAGCATCTACACAGAGCAAGATCCAAAGAGAATGAGGAAAGGCTGACTGGAGCATTAAATATGCAGAAAAGACAAACAAAACATTCTTCACATTTGATTTTTTTAGAACACTTCTGGACAGCTAGAGAAGAAAAGATGTTCTGTAGGTGTGAATTATTCTAATAAAACATTGAAACTCCTCCTCTTACATGAAGCTAAAACGCCTCTTAAGGAAACTCATTTCTCTTTTATCTCTTGTGCTCCTAACAGCATATGATGAAAAAGAACTCATGTCTATTTAGTTGCTTTTGTGTAATTACATATTTTTCTTTTTGAGAAAGCAATGAAAAGATACAAGTTAAAAAAAAAAAAGTCTGCTAAATATCATCTAAGCTGGAATTTTCCAGTTAGCTTCCTCACATTACCTTTCCTAAATTGCATATAATTTTTAACTACCGGTAATATTTTATTAATTTTAAATCATGCTTTAAAAAATGGAAGAGTTGGAGTCTCAAAAGCTGAAGTATATTCACGCAAAAACAATGTAAGTTTTGAAAGGAAAGATGGGTGGCTTTATTAAAACTTATATTGAATATATGGTAACCATCTCTCCAATAAAAAAAAGAATAGTAAATAAATGATTTTAAAAACCAAATTAAACAGTACAAGTATGTCATAATTTCAACTAAGTTTAACATGAAAATGAAGTCCCTTTTTGGCAAATACTTATATGCCCAATCCACTTCAAAAGAGACACGCAAATCACTTCTCTCTGAAAACTGTTTTCTCCATTACTGAAAGAGGAAGTTTCTTCCTAATCTTCTCCTTTATTAGTTAGCTTTCATGCCCTTGGAAGCATATTATTATATCTGCTGAAGAGTCAGTTCCTTCTGGAGTCAATTTCCTTTATCTTGTGTTAGCTTTTCACATACCAAGAGGCAGAGAAAAGTAAAAAGTTGGGAAATCCAGCTGTAAAGGAAGGGCTATCATAAACAGAGGATATTGAGCATCCTGAGACAAATTCTAACTACCTGGAAACTGATGAGGCTTCAATTTCTTGTTGTCTCCACAATGTGGTATTCTCTTTTTAAAAGGACCCTTTTTTCCTTCTTTTTTTTTGAGGAACTTCACAATGAGCATTCTTGAAAATCTCATCGTCATTTAAAATTATACACAGATAGCTTACCTCATCTGGCTTGTAGCTGTACAGCTGGGTTTGGATGATGAACTGCAGCCAGTCGTTGGATTTAGCACATTCCTTTAGGTAAGATGTACTCAGTCTGGTATTATGGAGTTTGCAGAACTGCATTACCAAAGACCACTGCCTTCTAGAGTCACTAGATGTCCTGCACGGAATTTAAAGATAACTTTAGTCAGCATTTCTGATTTTACTTTCATATACTGTATCTAAAAGTAGAACTAAAGAAACAACAACAAAAAAAGAAAAATAACATAACAAACTTTTAAGCTTCAACTGTAATAAACTGATATTCATATCAGATGTTAACAATGTATAAACACATCATATGGCCTGAGATCCACTGCCTGCAAATGGCAACACCAGCGCTTACCATCGATTTCACCACAGATAGGTCACATCTGTGGGAGTTTCCATACAACAGGCTGTCCACATCCCCCCCCACCAAAGCAGTTATATTGCCCTATCTTGACAACGTAGGCTTTGAAAATAATTCAACGATCTTCTCTCCTAAGTGTGCTCTGGGGAGCAGTTGGTCAAACATACTGACAGAACTTCCTTACTCTTGCCAATATACATTTATTACCTCTGCTACTTGAAATACCAAGACTGCATGCTAAATTCAAATACTGTTGTTCAGTTTACTGCAATAAGACACAAAAAAATCTCTTTAATAATGTCTAAATACACAAATAGTAAAACTCAATGCTCAATTTCAATTTGTCAGCACAATCCTTTAGATAATGTTTTCCTTACTTCTTTATTCCTTGATGTTCAATTGCATCCCAAAAGGCTTCTTCTAAGGAGATAAGAACTTCCTCTGTTGCTGCTTTTTCACCATCAGCCAACTTTGTTAACTTTTCAACTGTTTAAAAGAATATATTACTATTTCTGAGATTAGAGTACAGGTAATATTTTCAAAAGTACCAGAATTAACAATAAGCACAAATCCTATTAATGTAAAGGCTTCAATAACTGCCAGCAGTTAGGACAAAAAGACACCTGCACATGTCTAGTTAATAATCCAACTTTCTAAAGTTATTCCTAGGATAAATTTAATTTATATACAGCTTTGAACATCTGATTCCACTGTAGTTGTAGGACAGTTTTCAAGTACAAAAGAGATTTGGTGATGTCACTTTGTTCAATCCCCTGGTTATATTACAACATTAGCTGGAACATTACTAAGCTATTAAACTGAGCCTCAGGCAGCTGTTTGACAGTGCCCATTAGATACTCCTGCAATTCTGGCTGCATGTCATATTACAGTCTTCCTGCCTTATTTGGTATGCCAGGTTCAAAATGCACCTCCGGAATTATTAAGAAGCAGGAATATAAGAACAGCAAAAGTCTTAACTCTTCAAAGGACAGAATGCTCTCATTGCATTCCTGAGAAGTTAAGCACCATCTTTCAATCTATCTCTATCTATTAATAAATACATAGTACCCTATTTTAAAGCAAATGAAAGACATGCTTACCCAAAGATTCTCTTATCTGATTGTGCTGAGATTCTTCATTTCTGGTTTTGTAACTGAATATCATGTTTGCAACTTTAATGTCGACTCTCAGTTTGAGGCTGTTGAGACCAAGCAGTTCCAGAAAACACACACAGGCTGCTCCCACTGAAGGTATGTTGAAGAAAGAAAGGCCTAAAATATAGGCTTCATTTCCTGCTTGCTGAATCCTGAAAAAAAAAGAACACCAGTCAATACGCATAATTTTTAACCACTTTTCAAACACAAATATTCCCCATGTAAACATGTACCTATATGGTTTACTAAACACACAGATTTTATTAGCAGGGGAAATGTTTATAAATCAATTTGTGCATTTAGGAAAAGGTAGGTAGGAAAATAAAGTCCCATATATGATAAATGGTCAAAAGACAAGCAGAGAGTTTACAATTTAATAAACTTTTGAAAAAACTGAAGCCAATGCAATTGATGATATCATTAATGAAAAAATGCCTGTCAGCAGGTTTTTCTGTTTTACTATAAAATGTCCCATTGTAGAGTTTACAATCCAAGCACTGCAGCATCAAGAACCTGATTTGCGGACTGCACTAAGTGAAAAAGATAACCTAAAGGCTTCAACTGTGGCTGGCTCACCAAATGTCTGAAATTTTTCCATAACAGTAACTGAAAAATTCATGTATGCTCAGGTCTTACATTAATTTTAAATTGACTTTCTGAAATATTAAGTACTTCAGCCTACATTAAGGTATGCTTTCCTTTTTGCCCAAATCTTAGCTATTCAGACAAGAGAAACTGATTTGTATAGAAATGATGAAAAGAAACATATAGTGACTAATACACAAACAAGACATTCTGGAAACAAATGGTGATTTCCCCTGATATCACTACTACAGTAATTCTGAATATATTTAATTGTAAATTTAATATATTTATGACATACGTGTAATCTGTATTCTTTTGAACATATGATTTTGAAGCTTCAGACAGAAAAGTTAAATCCTTCAATCTCTAGTGTATTATTTTTCTTATTTAACTGAAGGAAATGTCAAAGTAAAGGGGCATCTTTTGTCTACAAAGTGATCTAGAGGCTCAGGTCCCTAGAAGAAAAGGCTACCTGTGTTTAGATATGTCTGGAACGTTCTTCATTCCTTGCTTTCATTATGCAGATTTTATCCAGGTTTAAAATTCAGATTTAAAAATAAAGCTCACCATCTTTTAAGTGATTATTTTACTTCTGTCCTTCTTGACGCTAAACTGAATGGATTCCCAGGACACCTAAAATTTCAAGTGATGCAATGCACACCACTTGTTTGCTATTGGGAAGGGTTAACACTACGCCATGTGTTAGATTGTAACTCCCACAGAACCACCCAACTAACATTTTTGAGAAAACTTACAACTGTTTGGGGGATTTGCTCTTTACTAACTGCTGGACCAAAAATGTACCAAAAGCAAATGATGGACGTCCATGGTGCAAATAGTACAAAAAATCCAGTCGTTCCATTATAGCATATTTGTTCACCAGTTCAGGGGATGAAAAATGAGGAAAGTCACTTGATGTGTCTAGAAAGAATATTATCATTTTTATAAGCTGATAAACAATTGAATTAAACACAGAAAATGGCTTTCAGCTGCTAAACATGAGATGACAATCAAACACCTCTAACTCTTGCTCTAATTCAAATTTCACCATACACAAATCCCACTGAAATTCCAATTTTTATTGTAAAATCAGAACTCTAGCAGTAACTTTTTCCAGTAGCCATGGGCAAATCACTTCTTCATAGGCCCTCAACTTGGTTGTAACACAAAATACTGCTTTTCTATTTCATAATACATTCAGAAAAAAAATCTGTGTAGAGCTTAGGGGAAAAAAAGGTAGCCTATCTAGCCATGATTTAACTTCAAAACAAAATTTTAGTAAAATACATTTTTTTTTTTGTAAAAGGAATGGCCTTTTGATTAAGTTCATCTGCCAGATCGTTCCACTGGAAGGTATTTCATCCCAGGATCACAAACTAGAAAAGCATATAAAACTTGAAATTAACATACCTGATACAGCAAGAGTATTTGTTGACTGCCAGCCAAATAATTTAGTCGGATCAAAAGGCACTAATGACTGAAAGATTAGATACAAAATATATTAAGACAACTTAAGATTTTCACATCTGACCAGACCAGAGAACATTTTAGGGACCTATAGCGGCAGATAGTGAAGAATTGCCTATGCTGCTATCAAGCAGTGATGTATGTATCTTGTGCAGGTCTCTCTCAAAGGTACATATTTATCTACTCTATAGGATCAGAATGCAAACAAGTGTAAGGAAATGCTTAGATTTTAGTCTAAGGAAATATGAAAGAACAAGTCTAAGTATTTTGCTAAACTCTCATCTTAGCAAAGCTACCACTTACCTAATAATGAATGATTTGTGGCATTTCTTCCAACTTGCAGTTTATTTCATACCAAAGATAAGAAAAAGCATTTGCCCAGAAATGTGTCATAACACTCCATGAGACACTATTCTTTAATTTGAAATTTCAATTCCCCTTAGACAATTAAAAACATTAATTTTTATAATTCTAAACAACCTGTCTACTGAATGCAGCAAGAATATTACCTTTCTGACATTCCAGGACTGCCACACACAACCTCTGCTGAAGTTAAACACTGCAGATGTCTTCATACAACCAGGGGAAAAAACTAGCCAGATTCAATATGTCTAATATTTAGCTACCATTTAAAAAAATGTTTTTAATGAAGCTATAAACTTTAGTTCTAAATTAAGGATTCTGAGAAAAGAACATATGGTCCCTATCCTCCAGGCTTTAGCTGAAAACAGACTTCTCTTAGTTTACTTTTGTTCTACCAAACAGCTCTACTGAGAAACATTTTGCATACCTGAACAAGATGGTAAAGAGAGATGTCAGGTGGCAAAATTCCATGAGAAGTACATGGGGGAAAGAGAGCAGCTTTGAGTTTGGGGTAAGGACTCAATGCCATTTTTAAGAGCTGTGGATCAACTTTCTTTAGAGGTTTTTCCATATCTTCATTCTGAAGAACCTGCATCGAAGGGAAGCAAAATTATTTAACTAGGAAGAAGAAACTGCATTAAGATTATAATAAAACAATCTCTGAACCCACCAAACTATCTAATTCATGGGAATTTGACATATAGTAACAACATAACATCATTTTTTCCTGGAAAAGCCTTGTAAGCTGTATTAGATACACGATGTTTTAGGTTACTCTTCTATGTATCACAGCTATCTGTATTAATGAAATCTGTTTTGCCATGTGATTCAAAGAACCTATTTTTTTTTCCTTTAAAAAGTACAATCATTTATGTTGTGTTTTCTGATCTCTCTAGCACAATGCAATCGGTTAACACAATATAACCAGTAAGCTAAAGTTTTTGATATGTGCCCAGATTTACAGCCTTTAAAAATAAAAATATGGAAGCTAAATAACACCTATTTAGATCCAAACAGAAGAGCAGTCTAGTTACCCATAGATTTGTTCAGTTCAAAACTACAAACTACTACAAAAGGGGATAGTGGTCTCATGAATACAGGCACAGCATTTTAAAAGTTTATTTATTTACTTTTCAAACTTGAACTATTTTAGGAACACAAGTGTCTCTAAACACTCTCAGCTGTAACTCTTATGAAGGAGCTAAAGATTCCAACTCACAGCCACTGTGTCTTGCTATTTCTAAACCACGTAACATCGAACGCTCTAAGTTAAAAGTTAACATTTGGTCAATGCACTGAAACATGCAACACCAAAATCAGATTTTTATATGGGAAGACATTATATATTGTTGTTAGTGTGTTTATTTCTATCAATCTATTCCTTTGAGTTTTCCACACCATATGAGAATTTCTCCAAAAACTTGTCAATAATTTGTTCCAAACGGTACCTGATCAATACCTCCGGGTGTATACATTGTGGTAGCAAGTGCTAATAGTGTACGTCCTTCCAGTAGCATGCTGCTCACACTGGCTTGATTACTAGGAATCAAGATCTGAGCATTTGCAAGACTAGCCTGAAAAATCATCTTTGGATCTAGAAAGGAAGAAAAGTGAGATGTAATTTAATGTAGGAAAAAAAAAAAGAAAACAGTATTAAATTATTAAATTGTGCATTACAACTATGCTACAAATAAGAAAAAAGTTCAATTTTTATTTCTTCTTGTTAATAGTCACTTTTTCATAACTTACTTACAAATACAGATAAGACCTTTTAATTTTCACTAAACTTTCCCTGATTTCATACCACAATTTCACCTGCACAGATGGATTTGGATAGAGTCCCACATTTTTCCATTTTATTAGTTCAATTCTTTATCTTACACACTGCTAAAACTTTTCTGAAAAAAAAAGCATGCTTCACTTCAGCATTACTTTTACCATTTGTTAATGTGCGCCTCTACAAAAGATGAAAGGTTAAAAAAACAGTGAAATGAGTTAAGCACACAAACTCTATTGATTATCAATGACAGTATCTAAAAAAATGTCTTGGTCCAAGCAAGCACATAATCCAAGCGACAGAGAAGTCGTAATGCATCACAAGAAAACTATGTGAAGCTTTAATTTTAATGGTATATGCATTTTTGTACGCATTCTCCTGCTCAACCTTTTAGTAACATAATCAAATTGGATGCAAAGATGATCATGCACAAACCAATTCTGACATATCTCCAGATCTTTATGCACATTTTAAATAGGAATGACAATCCACATTTTAGAGCTGTGGAACTGATGCACATGTAAATGATTTGCCATGGTCAAAAGAAGTCTGCAGCAGAGCAGAGAACTAAACCCAGGTGTCCCAACTACTTGGCTAGCAACTTAAACCTTGGACCACCTGCTAAGGCCAAACTCCTACCTCGTGGATTACTGGCAACCCCTCGACACTGCACGAGAAATTCAAACCAGGGATGTGCTTCATGCAATTCCTTGTTATCCAAAATAGGGCAATTTGAACGGGTTAAACTGGAAATAAGAACAGTAGCAGCACAGTTAAAATACAGTACTTGTAAGAATCCTCTGCCCCAGTATAAAACTGCATTAAAAGTTAAGAGCATCTGACTTGGTGTTACAGTGAATTATTTCATCCATTATCATGACAGAGTCAAATTATATCACCCATCACTACAAGATGTACACCTTTAGCTGATAAGGTGTCTCTGGCGGTTCCTTTCTTTAAGAGTACTTTTCTGTGCTTGCTTGCTACTGTAAAATCAAAGTAAAAGCTTTCAGAACTGACAACCCCAAACACTTTCCAAAGAGAAGACTTGATTCACAAACACTATTCTCCATAGTCTGAATATTTTATGCAACTAACATAGATTACACAAACTGATAAAAAAAAGTTTTGTTGGCCACTTTTGTGGCCAACTTTTGTAGTCCACTTTTACCTTCTTACTAATTACACTGTTAGATTGAAGTTGCAGCTAAGAAATTTTAATTGTAAAGTATTCACTAAATGGAAAATATTCATATAGTTCCAATAGTTAGTATTTCTTTCTCTTTCAAATCCCAGCTAATACTAATTTAGATGGAAACCAGCAATTTCTTTATCAGTGTATACAGAATGAACTCACACCTATGCTCAGGTGACAATTTCTGAAGAGCAAGTTGCCTTGGCTCATTTAATATTGCATTGCTTATAATATTACACTAATTACAACCATAATTGTTTCCTTCAATGACTGACACACAAATAATTATGACAAGATAACCTGGATAAAGCTTCACAATACAGAATGAAACTTAACACATTGCCTCACAGTTTTTCATTAAATGACAGTGCTGTGACCCAAGCACTCTTTCTTGACAAACAGCAAGAGCCTAGGAAAACTCTTATTGCCAACTGTTCAAGTTGTCTTTCATTATTTAAATCTGCATGTAATCCAATGGATGAAAAAGCATTCATACCTGTAGTAATCTAGGTAGGTGTATAACATATACTGCAAATTATGTTCTAAACAGTGAAGGACAAAACGAGCATGAAAGTCCAAACCACTTGCAGCACTGTATTTCGGAACAGGGTGAGGACTTTGCAGTACTCCCCCTAGGTAAACCAGTCTTTGGAGCAGAAGTTCAAAATCTTCCAACTCAGAAAGGACAAAAATTCCATTTCTTAAGAGAGAGAAAGAGAGAGAAAAGAAAACATATATACACACTGATTAGACTGTTGTCCCTTTAACAAGTTCTGGAGGGTGTTTTCAAAATTTTAAAACAGAACTTTCCTTCCAAGGAATTACTTCACTACTGAAGCAAACATAACACACCAAAATACCTCTGATAGTGCTCTAACAATACCTTAGTTACTATTCATTGCAGAGAATGAGGCATAAGGAGTGAAATACTAAATTCAGAATTTTTTCCCTCGCAATAAAATGGACAGCAGGTATATAATCCTTTTGAAAGACTGGCAGAGGATTTCTGTTGCTCACAAGCTTCTTACTGTTTTCAGTACTGAAAGTGCAAGTACAAGACTAAAAATAAATTAACTAATGGATTTGTGCTGTTTTAAATAAGGGCACTAAACAATATAAACATGAACATATATCAAAGATTTTATTAACATGTACTTCTATAACTATTTCATTTTGGCTTCATGTAAGATAGAAAGGTAGTATAACACATTAAAGGCAGGCACGTACCTAGCCAGCTTGTTTAATATATCATTTCTCATATAGCCACTACACAACATGCTTCGGTCAACAATGTCTGCAGTCAGAGGGGGCCAGTTAGCTTGTCCACACAAAGTCTGGTTGGGCTCAGATTCTTCAATCCATGAACAAATACTAAGCCAATCATGCTGGGCTGTCAAGTGCATCCAAAGAACCTCAGGATTACATGTGGCAAGTTCTGTGTTTAAAAAAAGCAAAACAATGAAACCAACAGAAACACTGTTTAGTGAAATACTGACATTTCTTTATACATGTATGTATTTTTAATGAACAGGCATCTCCTTTTACAAACACAATGCTGAGATAAATATACTGTTGCACCTCATTAGAACTTTATGTTGGAAAAGCTGGATAACAACACCACGGTGTAATAACCTCTGCAGACCATAGCAGAGTATGACATTTACAGCAACTGGCAATTCATTAGACAAGTCCCTTTCAGCTAATTCCAAAATTTTCTCTACAGGAAAAACACAGATCCTTGTCATAACACAACAACACAGATCCCAACAGAACAGAACACAACATTTTCATTGTCAAAAAGTAAGTGACCTACTGTGGTAGCACACAACTTTGGTTTGTGGTCAATGCCACTCCTACACAATTGCTATACACTACTTCAAAGAGAGTCAGATTTTTAATTCAAAATTTCTTTTAACTCTCAGTACCAGGATACTTGCCTTGGCGTGTTCTTCTAGGTAGAAGAATCATTTCCTGAATAAGCTCATCCCACCACTGCGCCCAGTTAAACATCACTCTGACTTCCCTATTGTGAACCCGATGTCTATCACAATTCAACAACGAGTCTAGAACAGCTGTATGTCTGGAAAAGTCTTGTTCCTTTCTCCAGTTCTTTAAACTGCAATGAAGTTTTGAATTAGGACATTTCCTAGTACTCTTTTAAAAAACAGTACACAATTTAACAAATAGGAGATGATGATCAAGAAATTCTGATAGTCAATTTTTAATAACAGCTCTAAAAGTGGTAGCAGGACTTACTTACCTAAAAGTTTGAGAGCACATATGAGAGCCATGGGCAAAGAATTAACTAATTTTTCCAAAACTGGCATAGCAAATAATAAGTAATGTAACAGTTTTACAATTATTTAATTCTAAAATGATTTTTCTACGTTATTTTGTTTGTAATATCATGGATATGATACAAAAAATATAGCAAACATTCCATCTGAACATGTTTTGCTTGATTAATAACTCCAATAATATCCTTCATTATTAAAATATACTTAATTTATGGTGACAACATGAACAGAAGACCTCCATTATGCTGACAATAGTAAATCATGACTTAGTCTGGAAAGATCATGACAGCAATTGTTAAATTGATGAGAAAAGTAATCAGTTCCCACCCTTACTTCTAAGCAATAATGATCAGTGCGAGATTAATGAAATTACAGAAGACCGCAGTTGTTAGTGCAGTAAATCATAGGGGATGTAGAAGCCAGTATATTTAAAATCCTATTAACATTATTAATTAATAATTAAAACTGATAACCCACATTACCTGGAAAGAGACTGAATCTCTTTATTTTCTTGGAAGGACTCCGAGTAAAAGCTTTCAACCTGATGCACAAAGTCTATCATTTTCTTCTCTTTTTCAGAAAAATAATTTTCTTCTTGTAAAACTTTCACCTTTAATTCAAATTAAAGTATTACCTCCAATTGTATTTTTTCTCTATGTATAGTATATCTAAGCTGTAAATGATCCTGCAAGTGCACAGAGTTAACCAGCTATAGAAAAAAATGCTGGTTGGACTGAAGTAAATACACTTTTACCCAAATTTCAAGAGGGACAGGACTTCACACTGTGTGCAAGCAGATGAGAACTAGATCAGAGCCATAACAAAGAAATTACATTTTAACCAATTTTTACTTTAACTGCAAATACAAAAGAACACAGGCATTTCAATGACATGTTTCAGCAACCACATTGCAAGGATGCAGGAATAAAAACAGTTCCCATTCTGAAAGTGTGTTCAATACAATGCTTTCTCTCAGCATAAATACATATCAGTCTTCAGAGCTGAGAACATCAGCTAGACCAAAAAAAGCCTTTTCTACACTTACCAACAAATCTCGTACATGTTTATCAACTGTGTAGAAACATATCTTATGCAATTGCTGCTTCACATCAAAGCCCTAACAACAACAAAAAAAAGATATTCATTGTATGCAAACAGTATGAATGCAGCTGTACATTGACAGAATAAACTCACGGGCTTTCTTTCCAAAGCATACAACCTTTTACAAGCATACTTGTGATATTCACTTCACCAGCTACTTGAGATGTTGTATTAACCCAGTGATCTGTGTTATCTCTCTAGCATGTTTGCATAGAAAATTGGTACCCTTTACTACCTCCTCCTTTCAGAATCACCTTCACACTTCACTGCACATGACATGAGTCAATACGCACTCATAAATATGCTCCCTCAGCATTCTGAAGGTTAGTGATCAAAGCAGTTTTTTAAAATACGATAATTTTAATTGTATGAAATATATGTGGCAGAATAATTACACCACAAGAAAGCTCCCCCCCCCCCCCTTACTCTTACCATTAATTTATTTCATTCGTCATAAAGAAGTGTTTAAAACTACCAGTATGCTTAATGAACACCTCTCACCATATTTCTTAAAAGTTCTGAGGCCTCTCTGGTATTGTCCTTCAGAAGACGGTCATAGACCAGATTCAAACCTGTCTGAATAAATTCTTGAAGATGTTCAGCAGGATGCTGATGCATTCGGAAGAAGGTCTGGGCCTCTGGCATTTTGTTGCTTAAGATGGCATCAGCAATGACCTCCTGAAAGGGAAAAAAAAAATATCTGGAACAAACTGGTCTTCAGTGTTATCTTCAAACATCTTTAATGTTATCATCTTTGTGTTTCCTATGCTGATTTTTCCCAATAGTTTGAAGATATTTCCAAATAAGTCATTTCCTCGAGCACATTTAATAAAAATAGTCAAAAATTGATTTTTCATTTTTACCTCTGGTGTCAGTTTTTCCCATATTTGGCTTTCTTCTACTTCAAGTAGGTCTTCATCAAGATCACTTCCTACATCTCTGATATTTATTTGTGGTCGAGGATAATTTTTCATAAATGTCCTAAGTTCAATAACGTAATCAGTTAAAGTATCTGCAGCCTTCTGCAAGTATTCATCAGGTTCTGTCAAAAACATCCAAGATATCAGTCAAATGAAATTAACGATACAACATTTTTAGTGCTTATCAATGCTGAATGCATTCTCCTGACTTCAATAAACAAAACACACCTCAGAGGAAAGAACACATCATCGCTACATTGCAATTTGACCTGTACAGGTACTGATACTGACCATCACTATCAATATACAGTCACAATCCTACCAGTGCTCCAGAGAGGTCCACCTGACTTCATTGATGTGTTTGCCCCTTCGGGGACAAGTAAATGACAACTGAAATTTTTAACCAATTATTAGTCTGATAAGTCCCATTTAAAACGCAGGAACATTTTAGCATAGCATATACCAGCTATTACTCGATTCTTATACCTTTTAGGCTGTAGTTCAAAGAGCAACATTTCAGCAGCAGTGCCACCTTAAGCAGTCACACACTCCTACATCCAGCCTGCATCCCCATCAGACACTTGTTCTTATTTCTGTACCAGCCTTTGCGTTATACTGGGATGTATGACTGTGCTGCCACACAGTAAATCAAACAGCAAGTACTCCAGACAAAAAATAACCTGGAAGGCTATTTTTCAGCTGAATTGGTTTCTTAAACTACTTTCTTCCATTCCACAGCCACAGGAATATTTGTGCCAGCATATTTCAGGTGGTGACACCGAGAAAAGAATGAGCAACTGATGGCTAAAGTCAATCCATTTAACTGCACTACCATCAAGTATCCAGCATCACCTTAAAGTCTGATTCTGCCATTCTTACATGTCCTGAAGGCCCAATATGATCCAGCTGACGGCATCCTGCCTGATGTGACAGCCTGATCATAGTTGTTCATGCTACAGATACTGTATTCACACTAAATTTCTCATGCTTCCCCTTAAATATCTTTCACTTAACTCTAGTGAGAGCTTTTTTTGTTAATTCTAAGCAAATTTAGCCTTTTAATCCCAAAATTGAGTTCTTCTTACTCATCTAAACAATGACATATTATATTACTATGTATGATTCAAAATGAGTAATCTTACCCTCTGTGTGGACAAAAATTTCTTCAAGTTGCTTGCTAAGGAAAGTCAACGTGAGGTTTAGCAGCTGCTCAGAAAAGTGTTTACTCTGAGGCTCCATATCATTTTCTCTGATTGCTGAGCAAAGCAAATTTAAAGCTGGCCTCAGCTCTTCCAAATCTGCAATATTTACATAAAAAGTTACAACATCTGCATTCTACTGTATGAGCGATCACATAAAATATAAATTAGTATAAAGGTACTCTACTAAAATCTTCTAAAGTATGTCAAACAATATATGTAACATGCTTTGCTTTCACATCAAAATGTTTAGAACACGTCGTAACTGGAACACAATAAAAAAAAAAATAAATTTATAAACCGATTCTCTCTCATTTTCCAGAAGTAGAGAAGCTGCAATATAGCATTATCCCAACACACAAGAGAACAGGCAATTTGATGTGGTTTTACAAATACATACCCATAAATTGAAAGGCAATTCAATTTCAACCTCGGTGTAACTTAAAGTATTTTACTTACTTTTCAGAAAAGACCGAGATGCACTATCAGTAGACTGTTCAGGTCCAGAGCAGGGTGCAGAAAGATTGAAAAGACTTTCTTTGCTTTTTAAAAATAAGTCTACTGTGTCTAGTTGACGATTTTCCAAACCAGCCTAGGCAGACATACAGTAGCACCATTATGCACGTATTCTAAAAATATACTGTACACTTACTGCTAGCACTTTTACTTCATGCTTGGTGACAAAGTATGCATGCAGAAAAAAAGAAGAAATTTAAACTCCATGTGAAACAACTGTAGCCTGAAATAACAAGGTGACCTGCTGAGTACCTGCCATGCTCTTTTAATTGGTTTTGCAGAAACCCTGCCCCTGTATCTTTAGAGATAAAATGTTAATTAAGCAATTTATCAGTTTGATTGGGGATATAAAAAAAAAAAAGTACTGTGGGAATCAGGACTTTGAATAAGCTTACAGCAACTGAAAATTGCTGCGAACATTCCCCATCAGTTCACTTTCTATCACACCCTTCAAACAAAACTAAAAGAAATTTACCAAATGCCTCCATCTAAGCTCCCTCCCTTCAAACATGACTGAACATAATCTGACAGTGTACTGAATTACAGTGTGGACAGACTGTTGCAGAGTCCCAGACTTCTGGATTAATAGTTTTTTTAAACAAGATTTCTCTGTAACTTAAAAATAGAATTAGAGCACTGAAAAACTGGACACACAAGGAGATTTGCTTTGTGGTCTAGTACATTAAAATATTTTATCACCTATTGGTAACGGATATCAAGCAACATTTAGTAACTTTTAAGTTCTACTCTTGACTTTGCAAGAGTGGTGTGATAAAAACAAAAATCTAGTTCCAAGGATTTATCTTAATATTTAACATTTTGGAAGAGGACAAAAACTGCTGCTGAAATTGGTAGAATCGCCTTGGTCCAATTAAGAGTGTTTTTTGAGCACTTTTTGTTTGCTTGTTTGTTTTTTTTAACTTCACTGCTGTATTTCTTTTAGGTTACTCGCTTAAACTGTCTTTTTAAAAACTAAAACGCTACTTTCTGTCTCTAGGTTACTGTGACATACTATTAATTCTGTCTAGAAATAACATTAACTAAATTGCTAAATTACTTTCATTACTTTAAAGCAGTATTTTAATTATCTGTAGGACATGAAGCAGACTTGCTTACCTCCAGCGCATGTATTGGAATCGAACATCGTCCCCATCCATTGAGATGACAAACAGAATCTACGACTCCAGCGCTGCCATAGATCATCAATCTATTCAAAAACTCTTCTTGAGTTAAACCAAACAGAATTAAGGAAAGACCATGCTCTAAATAAAGAATTAAATCATAATTAAAAACGTATAAGCAAGTTGCTACATAGCAACATTTATATCTACTGCCTCTCTTCCAAAATCATAACACAAAGCTGTAGTGGCTCCATTTGGATTTCACTTCAGCAAGAATGCATTAAAAATTAGCCAACAGCAGCCAGCCAGACAGGAAAGAACACTACAAACAATAAATGGTTTTATCAGAAGCCTGCACCAGAACAATTACATAAAAAAACGTCACCTGTCAGAAGTAGACATAATGGCACGTCTTCACTACAGTCCACATAAACACTATTTTTGCTGAAGTGGTAATATGTCACATCTTGTGACTCGAAATCCCAGAGAGCAAGAGTCAATCTTTCATCATGTGTTAATATTACAAACAGTGCTTTAACTCCAGTTACAGATTTACACTCCAGTTTCACCACTTCTTGTGGTACTTCTACAGGGATTTGTTTCCACTGCTGCCTTGAATCACTGAGATTTGCACCATTGCTCTGTAATGGTTTGGAAGGGACGCACGGAACAGCCTTTGGAACAACAGCCAGCACCTTCTCAGAAGTTTCAAAGATTAAGGGATCATGATCTTCAAGATGGGTAAAATACTGATACCAAGGTAAATTCACATCATACACCAAATTTGGAGAACGTGGTCTTCTTTTCCTTATTGTATTGCATAGTGAGGATAAGTGTGCCTTCCAGGACCTGGGATGAAGGAGGAAGTTACAGCAGGAACAATGTAGGTAAATCAACCTTTAACATTTCTTCAGCCAAACAATATGCATTTTGGTTTATAGATTAGATCCACCAGCTGGCATTTTAGCCTTAACATGTCCTGTTTATTTCTACTTAAATATGGTTTGCAGCCAAGATGAACAATCATAACTGCATTAGCTGACAACATGCATGAAGTTGAGCATTCTAATTGGAAAATTTTTCTTTACCTCACAGAACATGCCCTCATCAATTCAAAAAAATATTCAGTAGAAGGAAATGAATTCACAGAACTGAATATGTATCACACCTACATCAAGATAGAATTAACATATTTTATTAGTTTTAATACTTCCACTACTAAGGGTCACAACAGAGTTAAAATTTTTACGTGAACACAAAATATTTGGAAGTCCACATGTACTCATCTGTGTTAAGCACACAACAAACTATAAAGTACTTGGAATACAAAAATCTGTCAGTATTGGTTCAAACTTAACATAATGCTGTAAACAGCAATTACTATTTGGAAGCTGTTCAATGACATCTGTAAAGTTGTCTTGGTCCTTTTCCTAACAACATCCTACCATTCACGTAAGATTTAAAGCAGAATCAGCTTTCACACAGCAGATTTTATTTGACACAACTACAATTAAAATAATCAGTAGTTTACTTATCAACGTTCTATCGGAGGCAAAAAAAAGCCTGTTTCAGAAAGTATTTTCATTACGTACCTGTCTGTGCGGAAAGACGATGACATAAGCTCCATACTATAGTCAGAACTATCAAGGTCATCCTCATCAAGACCTTCAGGTGGCTTCACTGGAAGATTTTCAGAATCTCTTTTACAGACCAAATGCCCAGGGAACTGTCTGGAAAGAAATCAATATTAAGATTAAATTTTACCTCCCTGATAGATGACTTAGATTTTTTTTTCCCTATTTAACTCCATCAGGAATGAAATCGGAAAAAATGGGAGCTATCAGAGAAGCAGTTTTCTCTCTGATTAACAGCATCTACATAAATGTATCCAGGTAAGCCATCAAAACCTGATATTTCCTTGGAGATGGACAATGCCTATAAATGGCAACCTAGTCCTAATTTATCAAGCAAAATCAGGAAAGCTGTATCAGAAAAGTTTAAAAATCCTATATACCCTAAAAGGGTATATACTTCTAAAAGGTGCTATCAACAGCCACTGGCAGTAACTGACAGCACATATCCTAATCTTCCTAAAAAAAGAAAAATCCAGTATAAAGCTTTTCTACTTCTTACAGTGACGGGGCATAAACTAGACCAAATATTAATGGGCAATCTTTAAACAAATGTGAAATTTCTGCTCTACCATAGAGCCAGTACTCAAAATAAAAAGCTGACAGCATCTCAGCTGTTACAGGACCAAGATTAGGCACTTTTTAATGTTAGTTGTACTTAAAACCTCAATTTAGAAATTCTGCTAAAACTTTCACTTAGCAATTCCGCTGCAAACATACCTGAAGTACATGTTTAGATCCACAAGAATGGCACTGTTGGAAGAACTGATGATGACAGCAACGCTGAGATCATATGACACTTTTATTGCAGTGAGTGGTGATGTGATGGTTGAACTCCTATTCTCATCCTGCACACCTCCCTGGCAGAGTGCTACATCGATGTTTGCTAGATTTGTACCATCAAAAGAATCAAATATGTCTTTAAAAGGTGTCAAAGAAAATGCCAGACTTCAGATTGTCCAACAAACAAGAAATTACACAGAAGAGGAAGATGGTGAATTTTTGTTAACTTTGTGGCCCAAGTCAATCTTTGCACAGCAAAACATTTAGAACTGCTTGTTTGACAAGAGCATTCTAAGCCCAGTTAAGATCAGAAGTGAACTGTGCTAGGTGCTGTACAAACACATAACTTGTGCCATCTCAAAAGAATTAATTTACACTTAGAAGTCAACTGGGACAAACACTACGCTTTCAATTGTATTTCAGCTTACTTTTCCCGATTCTTAATATCCAACTTGGAAAAATGTTTATACTGCTTTTCCAGTATGTATACAGTTTTAACAAACTACATGTAAAAACTAATAAATCTTAGTTTTGGCCATGCTTAAATATAACACACCAAGTACTTTAAAACCTGAAGATAATCTTGCCAAATAACAATTAACATGAAAAATATTGTAGCATTAATCTAAAGTTGCTTCCATTCTCAAAACACTTTGGTTGGAAGACAATAAGGCTCTGATTTAAAACTCTGGATAAGACTATTCAGTAAGGAAAACTGTTTAGACAACTGTGACCAAACATGAAGTATGACGCTTAAACCATACATATATAGGAAGTTCACTCAGTGGTTACGCTGTCCTCTTTAGGAAACCATTTCAAAAATTTGAACTCTTTTATTAAACTGTGTTAAAAAATACAAATTTATCATTTACTTTCAACATATACTTTGAAGCTATTAGAATCAGCACTTTCAATTACAAATTACGCTCATTTTTTGGATCTCGCTTATTGACAGTTATTTAGTTAGTAGGAAAAAGTAACTTGACTTTATTGGAGGTCCAATTCAATACCTTACATGTGTATCAGAAAAAAACGACAAAGAATAGGTTAAAGTTGAGCTCGACAATCTGACAGGTGTGAGCTCCTGTTCATGAGAACACAAAAGACAGCTATCTGGTTTCCAGGCTGTGGTTCACTGTGTATCTGTAGACTATTTCTAAAGCATCTAATTAAGAAAAGAAAGCTTAAGGACAGTAGACTTAAGCATGTTATACACAGATCCACATACAAAATTGCTCAAAACTATTACTCCAGTGTGGAACAGATTCCCATTAACATGCTGAGAAACTAGATTTCATACATGACTAGGACGTTTTTTACGAAATGACTAGCACTTCATTACACAACCCCTCTGTTGAAAGCACCTTCAAAACAGACTCTTAAAAGAAACTTGTGTTTAATCCTGACAAAAAAGAAAACTGACCTTGTTCTTCCAGATCATTTACACTGAGAGCTAGTGTCTACTGCAAAGGATACAAATCCAGCCAGAACTATCTAAAAAAAACAGAATCCCCCTGCAGAAGTTTATATCTGTTATTCTTTCCAAAACTTGCGGAGGCAAATCAAGGGTAATGCAGTCACATGTCTCTAATGATGAATCTTCTCCAGGAAAGGTAAGATGCACAACAATAAAGTTATTGAGCAGAAGTATGCATCTGTTGTCTTTAAAAGACAGTATCCTCAAAGACAAAATTGAAGAAAGACCTGGAAATTTAAAGATATTTTAGGATTACAGCAATATGGTACTTTTGACAGTAGAGGTATCTCAAGAAAATTACAGTTCAAATACATTGCCTCAGCTACTATACTGATAAAAGTTGTGATTTGGGCCTTGTTTTGTTTAAATCTCATGTTTTGTCAGGAGCATTAATTTTAGAACAGTTTCTAACAGTACAAGCTTTTTAAACGGACACTACTACAAAGAATGCAAAGAAAAAATCACAAAACCGTATTTCAATCAGCACTGAAAGCTATAGTCTTTGGAAATAAAGATACTTTAGCAATGGAGACTTTTAAGAACATGTAAAACATCAAAGCCATAGGTCCTTCAAAGACTGCATTGTAACTGTACACTACATTTGCTAACCATGGAGCATAAGGTTCAACACATAACTAGTCTTTGCAGGATTAGTAAAGAGCCCCATCTGTTCTAATATTAAAGGGAAAATGTGAGAAAACAAGGCTGCATGAACGTATTTATTAAGTTTATTTTTGACTTTGTGTCATCCAAACATCTTACCCTACAACAGGGCAACTCCCTTCAACATCATCTTTGAATACAGAAACGTCACTGTTATTTTTCAAGTTCATGAATACTGCTACTGATCACTCCAAATGAGTGCAAAAATATTTTATGCTTTCCTTGTGCTCTGCCTCTGTTTCACCAAGTGAAGCAGAATTGGACCTAGAACAATTACAAATATGGAATACACATTGAGATTTACTCACTAATATTTTTAACTTCGAGAAGCTTTTTAAGTGTATCTTCTTTACAACTGTGCAGGGAAATTGGGTTGTATTTTCCGTCTTCTATAGTGAATTCATAGACAAACAGTTCATGATTTTTACTAAGAGCCAGTATTTTTGTCTTGTCTGCTTGTAGACCATAATCTTCTGTATTCTCCCACATGAAGCTGAAGATGCAATATTCAGTATGTTTATTGACCTCACTCTCTTTCCACATTTCATACATTGAACAGTTCTGGAACCTTGCTAATGATGTACAGTTTAATTTTAATCATTTGCAGTAAAGATTCTGCTGCCACCCCTTCCCATACTATAACATGTTTCTTCCCTAGAGAAGACTGCAATGCAAGACAGTCCCTGAGGAATGCCTACTTCTCTTCTAAAGAAAACAGGATGTTTCTGCCCTTGTGCGTTTCTTTTCTTTAGTCATGCCACATGACACGTGATACTCTGCTTCAGGACTTCTTTTAGAAGGAGAAGGAACAGCAGCATTGTTAGGGAGAAGAGAGGATACTGCTGATTTCCATACATTTTGCCTCCCTGCTACTTGGGCTGAGAAACTTTTGAGGTGCCTGTCTCCACACCTGCTCTCATACGGAGAGGGGAGCAGGCAATGAGGAAACAGCTAGAAGGTCACACAGGACGGGGCAGAGTGAAACACAATGCTAGAGCACCACAAAAGCGTGGGTATGCTTGACACTGCACTTGGTTAGAATTGCAATGTGACTGTGGTTTTGACTCTGCATTAAAAGCTACTACAGTAGATTAAAGACATCTTGTGATCGCTGAATGTCACGCACAAGTACTGACCACCAGACAAGGAAGTTGAGCGCTTAGTTTTACACCAGCAAATCTACATAGCCAGATGATTTCCCTGCACACCTTTTCTTTTTTCCTTTTTTTTTTTCTTTGATTTGCTGTAATGAATCCACCCATAACTAAACAAACAAGTAGATGCCAGTCAGCATCCCCTCCAGCAGCACGATTTTAAAGAGTGCATCGCATTGCAAGGCAGGGTTTTAAAGTCTCCCTCATTCTCCTGCAGCTTTCAGGGCCTCCCCTCGTCTGCGCAGGGCTGCTCCCTTCAGGGGAGCGTGCTCAGCCCCTGGGGTCCACCTGGCGCCTCTCGCCAAAGCAGAGCGACACCGGGGGGTTCCCCTCGTCCTCCCCTTCCCCTGCTCGCCCCCTGCCACTTACTCAGCCCAGGCTCCCGGGAGGACGCTGCCTCGGGCCCGGCCGCCTCCGCCCGGCACCAGGGACTCCAGGTAGATCCCACCAGGGACCAGGAGGCTGCCCAGGGCGTCCTGGCCCGTGCTCAGCCGGACCCGGGCCGCGTCCCGCAGGGAGCCCCACGCCTCCGCCGAGCGGGGCGCCAGCAGCACGCGCAGCTCCCGCTTCGCGCCCGCCATCCTCCTCAGCGAGGGCCGCCACCCCCGGCCTAGCGGCCGCCCGCACCCCAACCCGCCGCCATCTTGGGAGGGGCCGCCCTTCCTTCCGGTCAGCTGACAGCGCTGCCCAGTGCCGTGCCGCGACTACAACTCCCAGCAGGCACCGCTGCCCAGTGCCAGCTCTCGGGCGGCGGGGGGAACCGCGTTGCGCGCCGGGAGCTGTAGTCTCCGTGAGCGCCGGCTGCGGCGGGCAGGCACGAGCCCGGGATCCCCTCGGCGCCCAGCGGGCGGGCGACACCGAGAGCGGCGATCGCCTCTGGGGGCCTTCGTTAATCACAGCCCCTGGGACACGCTCCTGCGCACTGCTGAGCGGTCTGAAGAGGCTTGAAACCTACAGCAAACCTACCCCTCATCCCCGTTACCTAGCTGTGCCTCTTCCTATTCACCTCTCAGCTCCAGCTTGCAAAGTAATCCACGACACCTCCCTCCCGCACGCTCCCCGGGAAGCTCGGCAGCTATCGCTATTTGGAAAAGGCGGGGCTTCTAGGGGTAATCTCTCAAAGGCACCTCTCCGGAGGCCTGCATCAACCCCTGTTTTTATCTAAGGGAGAACACAAATAGGCTGAAAATATTACAGGCACAATCTAGGCAGGCATTACAATGCGATAAAATAACCTCTAAAGGAAAGACAATTAGGCTAATGATCCCCCAAGGAAAATAAACACTGCACACCTCTTCAAACACCTGCAGCCTACAGACTATGAGGCTCAACTTTTCTACGGATAATGTAAATGCATACTCGCCAAGAAACGCTGTTCTCAAACTAGCGCGTTCCTACCACATTCTGCCTTCCCAGCGGGTGAAACCGAGAAAGCACGAGCGCGGCAGATGGCACCGTGAGCCTTCTGCACTCACCGCTTCAGTACGCTAC